>JAJOOR010012638.1:0-70467 GCA_036250505.1 Solanum acaule
TCAACAATCTGTTAATTGTTTCCAACAATCCCCCCCCCCCCCCCTTTAGTTTACTTATCTCGGAAATAAGTTGACTAAACGAATATAATAGTTAATCAAGCTTAAGTCTGAACCATATTCCTCGTGGGATCGACCCCAACCTACAAGTTGGGTTCTTTATTTGACAACGATCGCTTATACTTCTTTAGGGAGGTGTAATTTGAGCATGTCAAAAAACAATAAAAACAAAAAAAAATCTTCATGGTTCACTCGAAGTATGAAGACTCACCAATCAAATAGTAAGAGAAATTTAAGATAGCCACAAGCGGGAGGAGAAGAAGGGTCAAATCCTATATTATAAAACAATATATGCATAACTATGCATTAGTACATGGAATGTACTAAGAATGGGGAAATGTATGAAAACATTGATATGATCATTTGGGGACTTAAAACAAGATATGCATGACGGAACTAAAAATAGTAAAAGCCTTTAAAGAGGAATCATAAATCATGAACATGGTCAATGCATACTTAAAACATAATGAAACCTTTCATAAGTCTTTCAAGAAAATGTAGTTCTTTTTTGTGGATATTTACCATTAACATAGACCATGTGAGCTATTACATGAAATCTAGTGTCTTCCCCATGCCAGAAAGAGGTTTTCCTACTTGCAAATGTAAGGACCATAACTTCTAGCTTAGGTGGATCTACTAGATATGTCTTTCTAAGACAAATTCTATGTGGAAACGTAGTTAGGGACAAATATATTGATTCTAGAGACTCAGTCTCTACTAATGGGAGAGCCTCCATCTTAAAGTCCTCTTGGTGCTAAGTAAAAATATCAATGGAATTAGTCATATTAATATTCATATCATCATACTTGGAAATGCACATTTAAACTATCAATCCAATCATAAGTCATCATGAAAGAGAAAGAGGGTACTTGAATCTTGGAATCCTAGCTTTCTTCCTTGAGCTTGAGAGAGAACTGGAGAGGATGAACTTGGATGGGAATTGGAGATTTGAGAGAATGAGAGGGTTGGGTAGTCTTAGGAATTAAAAGGTAGTTATAGGACTAAAAAATAGGGTCAAAATGACATAGTATAGGTATTAAATGCTTAGGAAAAGACCCAAATTCCCTTAAAAATAACTGCCACACAAACCTACAGTCCATAGGACTTTCTACAACCCGTACTGGTGAACCATAGAACCAACTTCAAAATCCCAAAATTCAATCTAATTCCCACAAGACCTTTCTACAACGCATCATTCAATCTATGGTTTGTAGCCCCCTTCCACAGACTCCAAGTTCAAGTCTAAAATTTCACTAAGTCCAAATCACTTATACGAAACCTTCTTAAGACCCTTAGAATGAGCTATGATTTGTCAATTTAACTCCCAGACTAAGATCTTAATTCAATTTCTCTAAATACACTCTACAGATTGTGCCTATGACCCATCCTTTTCACTCGTAGGTTATACTTTAGAAACTAGAATTTTCCCAAAAACTCAACTCAACTCTACAACTTTCTTTCTACGACCCATATGACTTCCTATAGTTTGTAAATTAGACTAATAAACCTTAGTACCACTACAAAAATTGTACTTTTCCTTTTAAATTTGACTTTCTAATTTACGAGGTGTTATGGCCTCAAACCATGAGGACTCACCAAAATCTAAGCAAAGTTAAATTAATCCCCTATCCACAGCTAGATGGAAGAATGTTAGGCCCTATATTATGAAATAATATAGGCAAAAGAGTTATATGCGTCAGAACATAGAACGTACTTAATACAGGGAACATGCATAAACATAACCGTGAGCATTCTAAGTCTTGAAAATTTAATAATACATGACAAGATAAAGTATATCAAATCTTGATAGGATAAAATTGTAAATAATAGGACAAGGTCAATGCAACATTTGAAAACCATAAAATAAGTTTAAAACATGGTCTTTGAGGAGGTTTTAAATCATTTAAGAAAACATAATCTTTTGTGGGATGTTTACCGTTAACGAACATAGACCATGCAATTTATAATATGGAATTCGGTTAGGACAATGTTCTTAAGATTAGGTGGATCAACTAGCTATGTCCAATTGGGATAAAGTCCTACAAGGGCATGTATTTATAAGACAAGGAAATTGCTACTAGAGGAACATCCTTTACTAACAGGAGATCCTCTATCCCAAAGTTCTCTCGATGCTAAGTAAACTCCTAACGGAAATAACAATAATCATATCATAATCATAATACTTGGAAAGATAAGAATCTAGTAATAACAATCCAATCATAAACTTCATATCATAGATGAGCTCCCTTCAAAATCATGATTTCATAACATATTATAAAGACACTTATATCAAGCATCAAAATCATGATCATTCTTCATAGTGAGAGAATAATTCAATTTGAAGAAACCCTTTTCATAAACATATTGATACTTTATCAATAATAAAACATCCTAAATTCATAAATTCCTCAATTTTATGATGCATGCATAATCTCAAAACGTCGTTCATTATCATAAACTAGTCATATAGCATATGTTCATGTGAAAATCATTGAAAACATGTGATTTATATCAAATTATGCATAACAAGATCAAATAGAATGAATTTAGTAATAAACAATTTAACCCATGAGAAAACATGCAAAACACTAGAATTTGGGTTGGAACCATAAAAGAAAAAAAGATAAATCTTTGACTCAATGGATGAAAAGGGATCCATTGATGAACTTCTCACATACCTTGATGAACCCTAGTATTGGAATTGGAAGAGGAGATTTGAAAGCTTGTAGAACCCTAATCCACTTGAAAGAATCCTTGGAGAGAAAAGCTTGAGAGCTTTTTGGGGGGGTTTTGAGTGAATAAGAGGGAATGGGACAATTTGAAGAATAAAATCACTCATAGGACCTTAGAATATTCTAGAAACAATGTTGTGTAGGTGTTAAAGGGGTAGGAAAAGACCTAAATAATCCTAACTTAAAACTGTCGGATCGACTTACAGACCCACATGTACGGTCAATTCATAAGGCTACAGACCATCCTAGTCATCCGTAGATCATGATGATGGGGACCAAAATTCTAACCTAGAACTACGAGCCATGGTCTACGAACCTTCAAACACCCTATGATCCATAAGTCCTTATCGTACAACCCAAGTCAAGAATATTCCACTAGTCTAGAACCTTAACTACGAACCACTTCCTATGTGCCGAAGGTCCTTCTTTGGACTGCTCTATTGGTCTGTTAAGATTTTTAGAGTCTCGACAGTTTTTACTTTTCTAGGACTTTTCCATAACTGGCCTCCTGTGGATTGTAGGACCTTGTATAGTCTGTAGGTGCTTCGTACACACCTGCACGTGCAACATTTTTTGAAGTTTCCCTTCCAAGTAAACTTACCAAGTTTCGAGATATTATAATATCTTCCCCATGGGAACATTCTTCCTCGAATGATACTTAAGATAGCATGAATAGAGTAAGGAAAGAGATCTAATAACCCAATATGAACACAAATAACATCAAAAATGCATAAAACTAAGAAGTAATCAACCCCAAGCTAAAACATGAATTCTTTAAACATATTTCATGAACATGCACGCATATGGAAACATGAGCAAAGCTAAATTGCATGAATCCTAAAGAGTAAAAATGAGAGACTACTATCTCAAACTAGGAATGGAATGGAGGGAAAGAGATGGGATACTTGGACATCATATCGGCTTTGGCATACCAAGTAGAACATTTAACTAATTGATTCCTCCAAAAGACTTTCATGGAAGAAACTTCTTTATTTCTCAAGTTTTGGACTTGACGATTGAAAATCTCAACCGGAACTTCTTTATAAGAGAGACTTTCCTTAACAAAAACACTTTCTAATGGCACAACAAAAGTAGGATCACAAATACAGGTCTTCAGCAATACATTAAACATCGAATGTACAAACGTTAATTCAGAAGGCAAGTCCAACTCATAGACTACCTTACCGAAACACCTTAAAATCTGATATTACCCTACATAATGGGGACTAAACTTCCCTTTCTTTCCAAATCTTATGACACCCTTCATAGGTGAGATTTTCAAGTAACCCAATCATCAACATCGAATTCAAGCTCTTTCTTTCTAAAGTTTGCATAAAACTTTTGTAGACTTTAAGGCATTTTAAACCTCTGTCTAATAAGTAAAACTTTTTCAATTGCCTCATGCACCAACTCGAGCCTTATCAAAGTGAAACTCTTCAACTTCAAACTAACCAATAGGAGATCTACATCTCTTGTCATAGAGAACCTCAAATAGAGTCAATTGAATACTTGAGTGATAATTATTATTTAAGCAAACTCAATCAAAGGCAAATGATCATTCAATTACCCTTAAAGTCAATCACGCAAGCTCTCAATATATCTTCCAAAGTCTGAATCATGTGCACCATTTCACCATAATTTTGAGGATGAAAAGTCGTAATAAGCTTCACTTGAGTACCAAGACCTTTCTAAAACAATCTCCAAAACAAAGAAGTAATCTGGGTACCTCTATCGCAACAGATGGATAAAGACACTCCATGCAATTTTACCATCTCTCGAATATATCCTTGCATAGTCTTCGGCTAAAAATTAAGTCTTCACAGGAAGAAAATTAGTTGACTTAGTCATCGGTCAACAACAAACCAAATCGAATCATAGTGTCGATGAGTACGAGGTAGACACGTAATGAAGTCCATATTCAAATATTCCTACTTCCAAGTAGGATTGCTAATGTCTTGAGCCAAACCGTTTGGCTTTCATGCTCAACATTCACTTGTTGACAGCTAGGACACTTACCCACAAATTTTGAGATATCCTTCTTTATCCCATTTCCACCAATAGATCTCCCAGCAATCACGGTATATCTTGGTCGCTCTTGAGTGAATAGAATACCGAGAACAGTGAGCTTCCAATAAAATTTGTTGCCTCAACTCACCAATATTTAGAATACATAATCAACCTTGGTAATGAAGCACAATATCTCCCCTTGAGAGAAAGCCTCAATGGCGTTTTTGGAAATTACTTTCTTCAACTCAACCATAGTAGGATCATGATCTTGCTTGGCCTTCACATCCGATACAAGAGATGATATTCAGCCATTCTGAACAACTATACCACCATCCTCGGAATAAACTAAGCTAAATCTTTTTTACCATCCTCAATGTGAGCAATACTACTCATCGACAACCGATTAAGAGCATCAACAACCACATTTGCCTTATCCGAATGATAAAGAAAACTCATATCATAGTCTTTCAACAATTCAAGCCACCTCCATCGGTGAAGATTCAAATCCTCTTTTTTAAACACGCATTGCAAATTGTTATGATAGGTGAACACATCCACATGAAAACCATAAAGATAATGTCTCCAAATCTTCATAGCAAAGACCACCACCGCCAAATCCAAATCATGAGTCAGATATTTCTTTTCATGAACCTACAATTGCCTCAAAGCATAAGCAATAACTTTACCATGTTACATTAAAACACACACAAGGCAATTGCTTGAGGCATCACAATAAACTAAAAAACCATTAGATCCTTCCAGTAATGTCAAAAGTGGGGCGGAAGTAAGTTGATTCTTCAACTCTTGGAAACTCTCATTATAAACTTCTGACCATTAAAACATCACCTTTTTCTGAGTCAACATAGACAAAGGTGAAGCAATAGAGGAAAATCCTTCCATAAATCTTCTATATTAACTAGCCAAACACAAGAAACTCAGAATATGTGAATGGCAAAGAGGTCTAATCTAATTCTTAACTGCCTCAGCCTTCTTAGAATCAACTTGAATACCTTCACTGGATATGATATTGCCAAGGAAAGCAATGAACCTCAAACAAAACTCACATTTGTGAAACTCACTAAACAATTGATTATCATTTAGGATTAGCAAAATGATCCTTAGGTGATCAACATGTGCATTCTCATTCCGTGAGTAAATCAAAATATCATCAATAAACACAATCACAAATCTATCAAGATATTGCTTGAGCACTCTATTCAAAAGATCCATGAAAGTTGCAATGACATTAGTCAAGACAAATGACATCACTAAGAACTCATAGTGATTATACCAAGTTCAGAAATTCATCTTCAGAATGTCATTTTCCCTTACTTTCAACAGATGATACCTTGATCAAAGATCAATCTTTAGGAAGAAAATATCACCTTGAAGTTGATCAAACAAGTCATCTATCCTCAGAATAGGAAACTTATTATTTATCATGACCTTATTTTATTGCCAATGGTCAATACACATACGAATTAAACCATCTTTCTTCCGAACAAACAATACCGGAGTACCCTATAGTGAGATACTCGATTTAATAAAACCCTTATCCAACAAATCCTTCAACTGATCATTTGATTCTTTGAGTTCTGTCAGGGCCAAATGGTAAGGATGAATATAGATAAGATGTGTATGTGGAAGAAGGCCAATACTAAAGTCTATCTTCATTTCAGGAGGAAAACTTGTTAGATCATCGAGAAACACTTCCAAAAACTCATTGAAAACTGAAATTAACTTAAGAGTAGGGGTTTCAGAATTCGTATCCCTAACCTGAGCAAGATGATAGATGAAACCTTTAGTATTTATTTTCCTAGCCTTAAGGCACGAGATGAATCGACCTATAAGCACTGAATTTCCACCCTTCCATTCTAAGATAGGTTCATTCGGAACTGGAAATGTAACCACTCGAATTCGACAATCAATAGAGGCATAATAAGAATGAAGCCAATCCACCCCAAGAATTATATCAAAATCTATCATGTTTAACTCTATAAGATCAACTAGGGTGACTCTATGAGAGATTGAAACTGGCAATTTCTATAAATTTGTCTAGCGACAATGGAATCACCAACTGAAATAGTGACTTAAAAAGGTTCTAAGAGAACTTCAGGACTGATATTAAACTTCATATCCACATAAAGGAGTCACAAAAGACAATGTAGCATGTGGATCAATCAATGCATAAACATCAAACTGGAAGACTCGTAATTTACCAGTCACCACATTTGGAGAACCTTCATGATCCTGTCGAGTCTAAAGAGCATAAAACATGTTCTGATACTGAGCACTACCAGAACCAGAAGAAGCACCCTGTTGAGTTGAGTGACCAAAAGAAGCACCAAGTTGAACCTAACGACCATCTCTAACCTTACCAACATGAGAAGGGAAATATCTCAATTTGTGACCACTTTTACCACAACCATAGCCACCATCGGTATCGGCAAAGCATCTCTCCGAATGAATGTTGCCATATTTTAGCAAGCGGGGAAAGATGATCCACTAGAAATACCTCTTTGAAGTTTAGGTCCAAATATTCTATCCTTGTTGAACTTTTCTATTGAAGCACTTGTTGGATTCGTACTAGAGAACTTTTATCGAAACTGTGAATGTTCATTTCCACCAGACTTTGAGTGAGTGAAATCACCACTATATGTGTTTGCCCTTTTATATTCTATAACATTCTCCTTTAATATTACTCCTAGATTATTTGAGAATGATTCATCAACCTTAAGATGTCCATCTCATTAATTAACATGGTGGTTCTACATTCTTTTACCACACATTCTAACACACATAAAACAAACTTACTCATTTGTGCCCTAGAATCAGCATCTAATATTAGAGCATACTTAAACAATTGAGTGAACTTCAAAGAGTATTCCTTCATATGTATATTTCCTTGTCTTAAGTTTATGAAGTCTTGGACTTTAGCCTCCCTCATCTCAAGGGGAAAGAATCGATCAAGAAACACCTCTTTGAACTTTTCCCAATCCAAGGGACCCACATCTAATGTCCTTTCTTCCTTCAATTGCTCAAACCACACTTGAGCAACCCCTTTCAATTGATAAGTGGCCAAATCTGCCTTTTCCCGACGTTACTCCCATAATGTCCATGATCTTATGGATACCCTCAATCAACTCTTGTGGATCCTCATCCACTTTCAAACCATCGAATTCTAAATGATTAATCCTTGTAAAGTCTCTTACTTTTTTTGTCGTCATACCCACATTTGGGCTCATGGGAGCTACAACTTCCCTATTATCTTGTGCAGTCATGTCTTGGGCCAATACTTAGAATATGGCCCTAAACTTCCCATGAGTCACTTGCTAGGTGGAGGGATCAGCCAGAGCTTGAAGAACTTTAGGTTCCACATCGTCATTGACATTTCTTCTAAATGGAGCTCTTCGTTGAGGCATGTTTTGAAAACTCATAGAAAAAGAGTTAGGAGGAAGACCCTTATAGAGTTTAATTATATCACATAACTTCATAGTAATGAAAGAAGTGAAGTTTCTTAAAAGTGTCATAGCCTCATACTCATAAGTGTAGTGTGCTTCACACTTATAAACAAGACTTTACTAAACATGGCTTGTCAGACTCCTACGACTCTTTTAAAAACCCGATGCTCAGAATATCAAGTTTTTCACGACCTAGACTACCCCCTAGACATGACATGGTGAATAGGATTTCAAGAGACCCTAAACAAGCCACTTGACATAAGCATGATAATAAGATATCAACATAACAAAAATTAGAGATAAAGTGAAATATAAGTCTCAATACTTCAACTCAACAAGATACCAAAGTTGTGTACAAAGACTGTAAATATAAAATCATACTAAGTCTGACAACAACCTCTACTATCATATGTGTGAATAGGACAAGCCCTAGCTCATGAAATAGGTATGAAAAATAAAAATAAAAATTGAAATAGACAAGAAACTCATAATGTGTGATCATGCCCTCAAACTATGAGAACTCACCACAAACTAAGCAAATTTGAATTAATCCCTTAGCCACAGTCAGATGCAGTAACGTCAGACCCTATATTATGAAATAATATAGGCACAAGAGATATATGTGTCAGTACTTGGAATGTACAAAATATGGGGAACATACATGAACATAAACATGGAGATGCTAAGTGTTGAAAAAATAATGATGCATGACGAAGTAAAATATATCACATCTTAATAAGCTAAAATCATAAATCATAGGACAAGTTCAATGAAACATTTGAAAACCATAACATAAGATTAAATCGTAGTCTTTGAGGGGGATTTATACCATTTGAGAAAACATAATCTTTTGGGGGATGTTTAACGTTAACTGACATAGATCATGTGAGGTATACCATAGAATATAGTATGTTACTCCCAAACTGAAAAGAGATTTTCCTACTTGCCAAGGTAAGAACCATGTTCTTAAGCTTAGGTGGATCCACTGGCTATTTCCAATTGGGACAAAGTCCTACGGGGGCACATAGTTATGGAACAATGGGATTGCTACTAGAGGCCCGACCTCTACTAATAGGAGATCCTCCATTTCAAAGTCCTCTCAGTGCCAAGTAAGCTCCCAACAGAAATAAGCATAATTATATCATGATCATAATACATGGAAAGGTAAAAACCTAGTGATACCAATCCGCTCATAAACTTCATATCATAGAATAGCTCACTTCAAAATCATGATTTGATAACATATTCATAAATATACGTATCTCAAGAATAAGAATTATGATCATCTTTCATAATAAGAATACTTTAATTTGAAGCAACCCTTTTCATAAGCATATTTATACTTTATCTAAAAGCATTTTTGATTCATATATTCTTCAATTTAATGATGCATGCATAATCTCTAAACTTTGTCTTTTTAATTATAAATTAGTCATATAGCATAGGTTCATATGAAAATCATTTGAAACATGTAATTACATCAAATCATGCATAACAAGATCAAATAGAATGAACCTAGTCATAAACAATTGAACCTATGAGAAAACATCCAAAACCCTAGAATTTGGGTTCATATCATAAAAGGAAAATAGAGAAATCTTTGGGACTCAATGGATGAAAAAGGAACCATTGATGAACCTACCACATAACTTGATGAACCCTAACTTTATAATTGGAGGAGAAGACTTGAAAGCTTGAAGAACCCTAATCCACTTGAGAGAATCTTTGGAGAGAATTTGGAGAGAAAATCTTGAGAGCTTTTTGGGGGTTTTGAGTGAATGAGAGGGAATGGGAGAATTTGAAGAGTTAAATCAATTATAGGACCTTGAAATATTCTAGAAATGATATAGTCTAGGTGTTAAAAGGGTAGGAAAAGACCTAGTTATCCCTTAACTTTAAACTGCCAGGTCGACATACGGACCCCATGAACGGTCCTCACATAGGGCTTCGAACCATTTGGGTTGTCTGTAGATCAAGATGTTGGGGGACCGAAATTCTAACCTAGAACCACAAGCTAACATCTACGGACCATGAAACACCCTACGATCCATAGATCCTTCCCATACAACCAAGTCAAGAATATTTCACCAAGTTTGGAACCTCAACTACGGACCACTTCCTATAGGTTGTAGGTCCTTCTACTAACCATCATGTTGGTCCGTGGGAAATTTTCAGAGACTCAACACTTTCATCTTGTCCAAGACTCTTCCATTATTGCCCTCATACGGTATGTAGGTGGCTTCGTACACACCTACACCAACAACATTTTCTGAAGTTTCCCTTCTAATTCAACTTACCAAGTTCTGAGGTATTTTAGTAGTAGAATTGCCAAGAGTTAGAAGTATGAGTTTAGAAGTCTAGTAACATAAAAAAATGGAGATAGTGATTGAGTAAAGTATGTAGTTGAGGTTATGAACCTAGTAAGTTAGTAATGAGGTGAAGTTACCTTATGTGTTGTCTAATAATTAATGAGTATGTGTAGATCTCATGTTAGTTTAACAAAGAGAGTTATTGGTTAAGTTTACTTAGAGTATGACATTGCATTAATATAGATCAAGCGTTTTGGTGAATGTGAGTTAACATGTGAAGGTGTTTAGATTGATAGGATCTTAATAGGCGTGATGATGCAACTAGGAAGTATGTGTGATCCTTATGTGAGGCAGTAAATACTGGCAAAATCTTTAGGTAGAAGAGAACCTTATGACTTTGAAAGATAAGAGTGTACCTAAGATAGAATAGTATATAGTCATATAAGACTCTAAGTTTATGATTTTTTTATGTATACCTAATTAGTATTCTTGAGAAAAGTGAATATACACTTGTTTAGAGGATATGGAATAGGTCCACAAACTTAGAATATTTGCTTCACACCTAAGGGAGATATAATAGGGTAAGCAACCAAGTTAAACTCTTTATAATCAGCTAATTATGTGTTTAAAAATAGTTATGATGGTATAACAGTCAAATTCCTACTATAGTGTATTCCTCAGATTTCAATTGTTATAACACTATGCTTATGTCTTGCATTACAACATTATGCCCATGACCTATGGTCATGCACTTCAGACAAATTCATGACTATGCTCAATTCCTATAATATGAAGAAAAGAATTCAACACAACAATCCCAATCATTTGTCTTTCACAGTATACTTAATCTCATGAACTTATGATAAACCCTTTATGTCTAGTAAAATCACCCTATGTCATACATATTCTCATATCAAATTTCTTGAACTATTCGTGCTTATGATCTTTTCGCTCTAAGCCTTCTAGTGATTCTCTATCAATTTTGATACCGATGTTGATAGCAACTGACTTTTGATTTAGATGAGAGGGTAGAAACCACTTATTCTGAAGATCGTAGAATTCTTATTTCACATAAGGTTTTAAGTGTGGAGGAAGATTGAGATTAGGCTTGGTTGTATGTAGTAGATAGATGAAAATATTTTGTGTGTCTCCTTGTAGAAACTCATGAAATTTCAGTTGGTAGAGATGATAAGAAGGTGAGAAACTCTAAGAAGAAGTAGTTAACCTAGAAGTCCATGGAGTGATTTTAGTTTAGGCTTGAATGTGGTGTTGCTAACATGTGGATGAATACATAATGCATTAAGCGCTTCTTGATTAGAACTCGAGGTTTGTTGAATGAGGTGGTAAGAAGGGGTAGTATTCTTGGTATGGTAGGCCTTACAAAGGCATAGAACATGAATCTCATGGTTTAGATTAGTATGATTATCATATATATATCACATTGTGACTCTATGTTAAGCTGAATTGCAATAAAAATGTAGTAGACTCAAACCTTGATAGGAGTAGACATGTGTAGCCTTGTGAGAGCTATAGGTCGTAACGAGTATATGTAGTAATCCGAAAGAGGGGTATACTTGAGAAGTGTTGGAAGCTTAAAGGTTTTAATCATATCGCATAATGCGTAGTAGTCTTATTTTGGTTGCATGCCCAAGGTACCTATGCCTTATGTGAAATAGCTTCATATGGAATATACTCATGTTCAGATCTATATCATTAATGTTTTATGAATCCATGTTAGCTGACTAAGATACTTAGACCTTGTTAATTCTTGAAATTTAGATGTATCATGTGAATCATGCCATGATTCTTTTCCCAGAATGAAAGGAGAGATTTTGATGGAAGAATTTGAGTTAATATCCCTCATCTCATTTTAGATTCAACATATATACCACGTGCTTGAGTGTTTTAGATTTGACATTTATGTGTGTGCCTTGTATCTTCCTATTCGCAGTTATGTCTTTGATATTAAGTTCTCCCATTTTTTCCTCTCTTTTTTCATTTGAGGACTAATGATTCCAAGGAGGAGATTTGTAACACCCAAAAGTAATTCTAAGCTAAGACCTAAACTATTCTTTATATGCATATAGACTCATACATGATAATTTCTAGTTGTTCATGGGTGTTAGGGTTCATTACCAAGTGCAAAAAGTGTGCCAGAAGTGATTTAGGGTCATGAGGGATCTCTAGCACTAAGCCAAGTTCAAAACCTTTCTTACTCACAATATTTTTTCCATAAAATTGGGGTCAACTTTAAACAATCATATCTCTTAAAATATAAGGGAATAGGTGACACATGACCTATCAAATTAAAGGTCTATGAGTCTTCTTTTCACCGCCACTAGTTTCGCCTCAATAAGAATATGGAGTAAAATGTTATAACCGCTTTACTACAGATGCTCCAGTTTGAGAATTCTATCAAGGTTCCACTGGCAATTACGGGCCATGAAACCAATTACAGGGCGAAATTCCTTCTCGTTGAATTAAATAAGAGGCTCAAAGTTCTTGACTGTGCTCCACATACCAAATCCACAAGTCCTGGATCATCTTACGGATTGTAAAAGGGTCTATAAACTATGTATATCACTCATATATCATGTATATCATATGTATATCAAAATTTCCAAATTTCATAAAAATATTATTTTGAGTTTCTTTTGTCACTTTCCAGCCCTTGATTGACCACATAGTCCTCAAAATCTCTCTTTAATCCTACTAAGTCTTGATAAGTATTTTTCATGATCTTACAAAATAAATCCTTGAATTTTCACAAAATTCTAACATCAAATCATCCTCCTATCTCTGGAGAAACAAGGAATTAAATTCTAGAGTTCAAGACTTGATTTTTGAACAAGTCCAACAAGAATTCTTTCTTCCAAATCAAGGTGAGCATATTCTAATAATTTTCTTGTAATTACAACATATAATTATGTATCCTAAGAAAGAATATTCCATCAAAACATAGGATTTTCAAGAAACGAATTCAACAATTTCAATAAAGTGTTTCTTGATCGTTCTTCATCAAGTTATGGTATTTCTTCAAGATTCATGGAGAGTCTAAGGGAATCAATTGAGAGTTTCCCTTCATTCTCATGCCTAAAGTATTTTAATTTCAAGGATTTTGTGAAACTATGTGGATAAAAGTTAGGGTTTTCCTATGAACTACGATTTTCCTCACAAACTTATGTTTCTTTTAATTTATTTTAGCATTTAAAACCTCATTTACTGATTTAGCATGATTTCTTTAGTCATTTAAATCAGTTATGATCTTCAAGTATAAGAATTTGCATGATATGAATCTTAACCTCAATACAGGCTATCTTAAATGTATTTTGAGCTTAGTTTCATATATGATTTAGATAGATAGATATTCTTTATATTTGTGAGCATTAATATGTATGTATGTTATTTTGGAAGGACTATTTAGTACTGAGAAGACACGAGTTTAGAAAATCCAAGTCCCATAACTATGTGCCACCATAGGATTTGAGTATACCACTTTGTCAGACAACTCTATTTAACCCTGAGAGGCTTAGATTAGTGGATCCACACAGATAGATAGATTTTATACTCTAGCAAGGTATAGGGCAACCTTCTAACTTAGATTATAAGTTGGACATCATGGGCTCACATGTGTTATGACTGAAATAATTAGGTGTCATACGGAAGCTAACAAAACAAACTTTGAAAGACCATGAGTGAGAAGACAAATGAGAAATATACCAAAAGACATAAATATTTAACGTGGTTCAGTCAATCGACCTACATCTACAAAGGAGATGAGAAATCAACTATATAAATATGAGAGTATCAAATACAGAGAGAAATAACCTCAACAATTCACTCGGAATACATTGGAGGTTCACACAAGTGATAACATATCACTTGTGTCCCATAAATTCTCCCCTTAACCAAAACTCCCAAAGCTCCTAGGACTACATTGTGAATACTGATTAAGTTAGAAGGAACAATCATTTATTTATAGAGTCCTAAATCTTTTTCTACAAGAAAAGGACTAGCCAAATATGGAGACTTTATGTTTTCCTTTTAGAAAAAGGAAAACCTATTTATGGTAAGAAATTCAGGACAATTAATACCCAACAAATCTCTCCCTTGGTCTGAATTTCTGACAAAATAAATTTGTTCCACCTTCTTCACATAATTTTCAACAGGTTGCATCTCCTATCCATAATCTCCTCTACAAAATCAATGTCTCGACACAAGTAAGCAAGACTTTCTACCCTGCTCTTCTTTTCTTAAAAAATGGCGAATTACACTGAATTTTTCCTTCAAAAAAATTTCTCCAAAAAAATCTTCATTACTGTCAAATAGGTTACGGCTATAACTACACCCACGTACCAAGATGAACACCCAATTATTAACATGGTTCAATCATCGATTATCGAACCATTGAACATGGCTCCATCATTGAACCATTGGACCTAGCTCCATCATTGAACCATCCAACCTGACTACAACATTGAACCTAGCATTGATACCACTTGTTATGACATAAATAATTAGGTGTCATGCAGAAGCTAATAAAGCAAATCTCGAAAGACCATGAATAAGAAGATAAATGAGAAATATACAAAAAAAACACTAAGATTTAACGTGGTTCGTTCAATCGACCTACATCCACAGAGGATATGAGCAATCCACTATATAAATATGAGAATCCAAAATATAGAGAGAAATAACCTCAACCAATTCACTTGGAATACATGGGTGGTTCACAAAACTGATAGCATATCACTTGTGTCCCACAAATTCTCCCCCTAACGAAAACTCTCAAAGACCTTAGGACTACATTGTAAATGATGATTAAGTTAGAAGGAATAAGCATATATTTATAGAGTCCTAAACCTTTTCCTACAATAAAGTGAAAGTCAAAAAGGAGGGGGGGGAGGGGGGGTGAATTAAAACTCCTTTAGTCAACTTCCTGTATTGGTCAGTCGACTTACCTGCAAGTTAGTAACATAAGTATAAAGTAATAGTAAGTGCAGTAAGTAAACGATTCATAGAGTATTATCCTAGTTCGGAACACTGGTGTGGTGTCTACTTCCGGTCCCCTTGGGTTTGAAGGGTTTCCTTAAGAGCTTGAAGAGAACTTGGGCAGTACAAAGTATGTCGACTTTAAATCATGTCTAATGTGCAAATCATAACTTCTACTTTGACACAACCTCTACTTGTATAACCTACACTCAGGTTCTTCTTTCTCTTTTCTTTTTTTCCAGTTGTATACTCACGAGAATACAATGCTTTATGACAGACAACATAAGAAAATAGTACAAGTTCAAGTGAAGTGTGTACTTCACAACTAAGGCTAAGAGAGGTTTATATAGTTATGGCGGACTTCTCTTTTATGGAAACACAAGGGTGTTTAAATTGAGGATCTTTGATTGAGTCCTTGATTTATTTTGATAGATTTGCTGAGTTATGTCCATATCAGATATGTGCATGAGCAAATCAATTTCTTCCTTTGTTTCATGATCTTCTTGTGATCTAGAATCTTGGATGATCTCGTTGATCTTCAGAATTTATTATTTCTTGATTGAAGAACAAATTATCTCTTTCCTTCTTTGGGTGTTACATTGCTTGACTTGAGTCTCTTTGTCTTTCGTGCATTGCTTCATGAATCATGGCTAGGATTTTAGATATCTTGATTTGATTCTGTGCTTCTCCCCCTGTTTGTATTGCTTCACAGACTGCCCTGTGATATGCATAATTTCCTTCCTTTTTGATTTCCTTGATTTCCTGCGAGTAGATCATATATTTGTCAATCTTCGTTTATTGAAATCAGGATCCTATGAGGTTAACAATCTCCCCCTTTTTGATAATGACAATTAATTTTTCACAATTCCCTCTTTATTATTTTTTCAGATGGTGCAGGATATAATGAAAACTTCCCTTTTTAGTAGTAGAGTCTTGGAGTGCTCCTCATATCATGTTGATCCCCATGTCTTTGTTATCTCATGTTTAAAGAATTGTGGGGCTAGTCTCCCCCTTTAGAATAATAAAAAAGGAAAGAACAAGTAATGCAACACTGAAGAACTAAAGCAGGCAAGGATAACTAGGAGTAGCAGTTTAGTAGGGAAGATATCCCTCAATATACAGTTCAAAAGAAGAGTTAGAGATAGGGATAGACCCCATTGAAATACTGTTCAAAAGTAGGAAGTAAAAGCAGGATATAAAGAGAGTCTAGCGGTCACCCAGAAAGTATTTGAGGGTGTTGATAACCTTCCCACAAAAGGAGTTGTAGGAGCGTTATGCCCCTCTAGACAGGCTGGAGTAAGAGGTTTGCACTGAAACAACAAGATCATTGTTGGAGGAGTTGACTCCACTCTTGAGAGAGTCAACTTTTTGGATGAGCTTTTTGACAATAGCGATCCCTTCTTGCTTAATAGTTGTCATCACAATGTGCAACTTACCCACGTATGTGCTAGTGTCCTTCTGGATCCGGAACAACTTTTCCACAACGTCTTGAAGAGATTCCAGTCCTCTTTCGACAACAAGAATATGATTTTTGAGTTCATCAGTATCTTTCAGCAATAAGGTAGCTGACCCAGCGGAGATCTTGGTTGGCTTGACAACATCTGCTCTGGCTTGAACTGAGTCCTTCTTGACCCATTTTTCTCCTACCTGCACAAACCCCATACTGGAGAAGGTGCAAGAGTCATAGGTGGCATTTATTTAAGTGGGTTTGAACATTGAAAGATCTACTAGATAGTCCACCAAAATTCATGAGATGAGAAGTCCATATAGTAAACTAGCAGATGCATTCGAGGCCTCAGCACTTTCCAACATATACTCCTTGAACCACATTTTCCAGTGAATGCAGTACTTTTTCAATAAAAAATAGAGAACAAACACATCCTGAGTAGAGATGCTACTCAAGGAACCTTTCCTTGGAATGAGTGTAGTAGCAATATTATGTGCAAGAATGCGATGTTCAAAACAGAGAGATAAAGGTCAAAAATCAGATAGGTCAGCGGTTGTTTAGCCACGACATTTTTGGCCCCTTCCGAGATACCTCGGAGTCATCAGGAAAAACACCATTCATATAAGGAATTACACCAAAAAACATAGTCCCAAACAGATCCTCAAACAAGAGTTCATTAATAATAATACGACTTCCAATGACCAGGGTTTCCAGTTCACCACTATCTTTGATATAAGAGATTTACATAGAATAATCTAACAGCTTCTTCAAATAATTCAAGACCATAAATATTGAACAACACATATAACTTCTGAGCTTTTAGAAAAGAACTTATCAGACAATGAGATTCCTTCAACTGACTGAGATTGATCACCCAGGAACAATAGGACGAGATTTGAATTTATCATACCTGATCTTTTGTTCAACAACCTAGAAGAGTTGCATGTCCTCGGGAGATAGAGTTCCAGAAGTACTAGGTCGGGCATTCTTTTGTCCCTTCTTTTTTACTGCAGGTGCTTTTCACATAAAGGATGGAGAAGGAGAAACCATTGAGTCATCAAACGAATCATATGACAGAGAACTTCAGGGGAACTAGAAGAATGATGATCGGAGATTTTGAGAGAAGCCATCGATCGAGTTCGTGGCATGGTAAGAATGAGGAGAGGGAAGAAGGAGAAGGCCAATGAAATAGAAAAGGGAAAAGAGGGGTTTCGGAGAAGAAGAAAAGTCAGAAAGGAAAAGATTTAAAAATATGGAATAAGAAGGGTTTACTGGGAAGAGAAAAAGGCAGAGAGTAATAATGAGAGCGGTAAACTAGGCAGATAGAAATTAAAACAACACGTAAAAGGAAAAACAATCACACAAAAATTTATGGAGCAAACAAGGTAATACCAAGACAATTACGAAGGAAACAAAATCTTTCTTCAAGCAATGGTTTTTTAAAAATATCAGCTAATTGATTTTCAGAATCAACAAATTCTAAAGAAAAATCATCATTTTCAACATGATCTCGAATAAAATGATGCTTAATGGTAATATGCTTAACCCTGGAATGATGCACAATATATTTAGAAAGACTAATAACACTAGCATTATCGCAAAAATAGGAACAACTTCATACAATAAATCAAAATCAAGTAATCGATGCATCATCCATAATAATTGAGTACCACATCTCCCCACGGCTAGGTATTCATGTTCCGTAGTTGATAGTGCGACGAAAGTTTGTTTTTTTGTTGTGCCAGGAAATTAAAGATTGACCCAAAATTTGGCATGTTCCACTTGTACTTTTTCGATCATTTTTATCACCTAGAAAATTAGCATCTAAGTATCCAATTAAATCAAAATGGGATGAGTGGGGTACCATAACCCTAATTCTGTAGTTCCAATCAAATAGCAAATGACTCGTTTTAGTGCAGTAAGATGTGATTCCTTTGGGGAAGATTGAAACCTTGCACATTTGCATACACTGTACATGATGTCTGGTCAACTTGTAGTGAGATATAGTAGTGATCCAACCATTCCTCGATACATTTTTTCAGCCACATCTTTCCCTGGTGCATCTATTTCAAGGCACGTGGAAGGACTCATAGGAGTTCCAAAGGTTTTTTCTTTTTCAAGGCAGGACTTCTTAATTAGTTCTTTTGTATATTTGGTCTGATTGGAAGTTCCATTAGTCGACTGCTTGTTTTGTAATCCGAGGAAGAATGTGAGTTCTTCTATTAGACTCATTTTAAATTCTCCTTTCATAAGATTTGCAAAATTCTCACCCAACGAGGGGTTACAGCTTCCAAAGATAATACCATCAACATAAATTTAAACTATAAGAATATATTTAGCGGATCTTTGAATGAAAAGTGTTGTGTCAATTTTCCCCATTTGGAAATTGTTTTGAAGTAAAAAGGTGTTAAGTCTCTCATACCAAGTTTTGGGAGCTTGTTTGAGACCATAAGGCGCTTTGGAAAGTTTATAAACAAAGTCTGGACAAGATGGATTTTCAAACCTGGGGGGTTGTTTGACAAAAACTTCTTCTTTTATGAAATCGTTTAAAAATGTACTTTTTACATCCATTTGAAAAAGTTTAAATGCTTAAAAGATGCATATGCCAGCAAAATTCGAATATATTCTAACCTTGCTACCTGAGCAAAAGTTTCATCGTAATCAATACCTTTCTGTTTAGGGTATCCTTGAGCAACCAATATTGCTTTGTTACAAATGACTTTTCCATCTTCATTTAGCTTATTTCAAAACACCCACTTGATTCTAATTACGGAACAATTTTTTGGCCTTTCAGTGAGAGTCCATAACTAGTTTCTTTCAAATTGATCTAGTTCTTTCATTGCTTGTTTCCAGGATTCATCTTCCATCGCCTCATTTATATATTTAGGTTCAATATGAGAGATGAGTTCTATGGATTCTTGTTTTCTCAATGGAGCTCTGGTTTGTATTGAGTCTGTTGGCTTGCCCATTATGAAGTCATTTGGATAACTGGTGTTGTGTCTCCATTCTATGGGCCTGTCTTTCCAGCTGGGCTAGCCAACTTCGATTCTGGAGTAGTTAGCTCCTCTATTGTTATTTGATCAGAAGTATTTGAGAGGTTCTCAGTGTTCAATGTGGGGGTAGTTTCATCATCTATAGACTCAACTTCCTGCATCCTAGGGTTAGTATCATAAAAAACAACATGAACAAATTCTTCAACACTTAAAATTCTTTTATTAAAAACTCGTGCATAACCTAAGAATATACCTTCATCACTTCTTGGATCAAACTTACCTAGATTTGTCTTACCATTGTTATGAATGATGCATTTGCATCCGAAGGGGTGAAAATAGTTTATATTAGGCTTCTTACCTCTCCATAGCTCATATGGAGAGTTCTTTAAAATAGGTCTGATGAGGCATCTGTTCAAAATATGGCAGCCAGTACTTGCTGCTTCAGCCTAGAAATGATCAAGGAGATTTCGATCAAGAAGCATGGTTCTGGCGGTGTCTTGTAATGACCGATTTTTCCTTTCTAACACACTGTTTTGCTGAGATGATCTAGGAGATGAGAAATTTTGGGTGAATCCATACTTATCACAGAATTCCTCAAATGCTTTATTCTCAAATTCTCCTCTATGATTGCTATGAACTGTGGAAATGAAATATCCTGCTTTTCTTTGGACTTTTCTACAAAACACTTCAAAGTTAGAGAAAGTTTCATTTTTATGAGATAAGAAAATTACCCAAGTGAATCTTGTGAAGTCGTCAATGATGACGAACGCATATTTCTTACCACCAATGTTAGCAATTCGAGTGGGACCCAAGAGATCTATATGTAGCAGCTGTAAAGGTTTAGTGGTACTTACAGTATCCTTGACCTTGAAAGAAGAACGAGTTTGCTTACCAAGCTAACATGCGTCACATATATGGTCCTTTTTGAATTTTAGCTTTGGAAGCCCAATGACTAGTTCAAGTCTGGGCAACTTTTCTAAGGCATGCATCCTTGCATGGCCAAGTTTTCTATGCCATAGCCAAGAATTATTTGAAACTGCAGTTAGACATGTAAGTGTTGGCAAGTCGACGTTGTTTAGAATATAGATATTATCAATACGGTCTCCAACAATTGTGACATCCTTAGTTGCATGTCTGATGGTGCAAGTTGTAGCGTTGAATTAGACTTTGTATCCAACATCACATAGTTGACTGATGCTAAGCAGGTTCTGTTTAAGTCGCTCAACCAGGTAAACTTTTGATAGAACACATGATGAACTAAGAGTGATTGATCCAACTCCTACTACTTCTCTTTTTGCATTGTCACCGAACCGTACATATCCTCCGTCGATTTTGTTAAGAGTTTTGAAATTTTATTTAGCTTCGCACATATGTCTGGAGAAACCATTGTCTATTACCCACATTCCCTTTTTGTAGGTTCTTTTGGTTTACTCCTGCAAAACAAGTATATTAATTTCTTTTAGGTACCTGCGTATTTTTGGGTCCTTGAGGGTTAGAATTCACAACTTTTGGTCTCCAAATCCATTTTCCAGAAGAGAATTTCCTGCAGTTAAAAGATTTGTGACCAATGTCACCACAAGTATAACAGGACAAGTTAACAGAAGTTTCAACATGATGCACTGGGAAAAAGATCTGTTAAATCTAATGGAACCATGGTTAGGGGAATTTCTGATTAGGTTAAGATTAGACCTGTTAGATCTAATGGAGCTATGACTGGGAGATTTTTTTTTATGCTATTGAGTTGCATCTTTACTTCCTCTAGTTCCTCTTCTAGTAAGTCGACTTTAATTTTACTTGCTTCTAGAAGTATTTGTTAGTCCTTTTCTTGAGCGATTTTGTTGTATTCATCGATTACTTTATGCAATTCGTCAATAACCATATCCAAAGAGTTACGTAAGTCATTACATTTTGAACAATTGAATATTTTTACCTCACTTGTTTCATCTAGTGCCATGAAACACATGTTGGTAGTTTCATCATGATCATCTTCGGATGTTTCTCCTTGGCTCCAAGCTCCGAGACTTTTTGGATCTTCATCTCTCTGATTTTTTCTCTTTTTTTGTTCTGGACAGTTATGTTTGATATGTCCTGGTTTTCCACAATAATATCATCTATCATCATTTCTTTGATATCCATTGTTTTTATAGTCCAATTGAGGCCTTTGCCTTCTTTGTTTGAGAATTTTTCTAACTCCTCTTTTTATAGAATTCATTCCTTCACTTTGATATTCATCATCTTCTTCCTCGACTTCAGTTGTTCCAGCAGTAAAGGCGACAATTTTCTTTTTTTTCATCTTTATTGTATCTGTTAATATGATTCTGCTCGTATGCCATCAAGTTTCCACGAAGTTCATCATAGGTCATTTTTTTGCAGATCTCCATCTTCAAGAATAGCAGCTTTAGTTTGCCAAGCCTTGGGAAGACTTATGATGAGTTTCCTGACTTGTAATCCGTTAGAGTATACCATTCCCAGAGATTTGAGTTCCCAAATAATTTTGCTGAACCTTGAGAACATGTCTTCCACATTCTCATTTTCTGCCATTTTGAATAACTCATAGTCGTTGACTAGTGAACTGATCCGAGCTTCTTTAACTTTATTGGTTCCTTCATACGTTACTTCAAGTTTGTCCCACATTTCTTTTGCAGTTTCGCATGTTGAGATTTTTTCATATTCTGCTCCGCTGACTGCACAATATAACAAACTTATAGGTCTAGCGTTAGTCTGAATTACCTCTTGTTGTTCCTTTGTAACATCAAAGGATTATGGATCGAAAGGTTTGTTAGTAGCATCTTTTCTAGTGAGTACGGGAATAGTATTTGGATCCTTCTTTATTACAATCCATGCATGTACATCGTTTGAAGTCACGAAGATTCTGAACCTATCTTTCCAGTGAGAGTAGTGTTGACCGTTGAAGTAGGGTGGGCAGTTTGAGGAATGTCCGTCTTGAAGTAGAGCTCCGGGAATTTGATAGTTTTCCATGGATCTTTGCTCGCGTGTGGTCAAACACTTTTATCTGTGAGACCTGCTTCGATACCAATTGAAAGTCAAAAAGGGGGGGTGAATTAAAATTCCTTTAGTCGACTTCCTGTATTAGTCAGTTGACTTACCTACAAGTTAGTAACACAAGTATAAAGTGATAGTAAGTACAGTAAGTGAACGACTCAAAGAGTATTATACTAGTTCAGAACACCGGTGTGATACCTACTTCCAGTCCCCTTGGTTTTCATGGGTTTTCTTAAGAGCTTGAAGAGAACTTGGGCAGTAAAAAGTATGTCGACTGTAAATCTTGTCTAATATGCAAATTAGAACTTCTACTTTGACACAACCTCTACTTGTATAACCTACACTGAGATTCTTCTTTCTCTTTTCTTTTTTAGTTGTATACTCACGAGAATACAATGCTTTTATGAAAGACAACAGAAGACAATAGTACAAGTTCAAGTGAAGTGTGTACTTCACAACTAAGGCTAAGAGAGGTTTATATAGTTTTGGAGGACTACTCTTTTATGGAAACCCAGGGTGTTTAAATCAAGGATCTTTGATTGAGTCCTTGATTTATTTTGATTGATTTGCTGAGTCATGTCCATATCATATATGTGCATGAGCAAATCGATTTCTTCCTTTGTTTTATGATCTCCTTGTGATATTGAATCTTGGCTGATCTAGTTGATCTTCAAAATATATTCTTTCTTGATTGAAGAACCGGTTGTCTCTTTCCTTCTTCAGGTGTTGCATTGCTTGACTTGAGTTTCTTTGCCTTTTGTGCGTTGCTTCATGAATCATGGTTAGGATTTTGGCTATCTTGATTTGATTATGTGCTTCTCCCTTTTTTGTATTGCTTCACAAACTGCCATGTGATATGTGTGATTTCCTTGATTTCCTACGAGTAGATCATATATTTGTTAATTGTCGTTTATCAAAATCAGGATCATATGAGGCTAACATAAAGGAATAGCCAAATATGGAGACTTTATGTTTTCCTTTGAGAAAAAGGAAAATCTATTTATGGTAAGAATTTCAGGGCAATTAATACCCAACAAAACTCCCAATAACATGATGTATGTTGGTTATAAGAAATTCCCCAGTTTATGCACATTTTTACGATATTCTCTTAATTCTATATGGTTCATTTTAAGTATGTTATTTTATGTATATGATTATGCAAGGCTACTGAGTTAGACTCAACTATATATATGTGCTTTTGAAAGAAGATTATCTTTTAATGATAGTTATTCATGGACTCCAACTGCTTTTCCTTCCGTTCTTTCGCTATGTTTAGGATCTTGGAAAACTTGCTCTCCCTTTCCTTGTATATTTCATTTTATATGATTATGCTAGTGTCCCTTACCTACTCAGTACATTTCATGTACCGGCCACATACTTTTTCTCTTTGCTGCATTCTTGTATGTTGTAGATTCCGGCGCATGTTCTTAGACTTGTGGCTAGTTAGGTTGCAACACTTCCAGTTGGCATTTGGTGAGTTCTCCTCATTTGGGGACTCTATGGATTTAGTTTATTAGTCTTTCTTTTATTTTTTCTTTAATTTTGAGGTAGGTGGGGTCCATGTCCTGGCAAACTTATTCTTTCCTCCAAAATAGTAGAGGCTATTTTAGACAATAGTATTTACTACCTGGGTTATCTTTTTGTCATTCGAATGTATATGTTTCAGCTTCCGCTTTAGTTTTCATATGATATGCTTTGATATGTTATTCCAAAAATTAATTTGGGTCACTCGTGGTTTGGAGTACCATGTTTCAATTAGGGTGTAGACTCGGATCGTGACAGAATTCAACAAAACCTTGTGCATGTTCATTCCAAAGGACTTACTCATGTACATCATTCCTACTTGATGAACAAGCTCGGCATGAAGAATAATTCATAACACCTAGCTTGAGGGAGGGTATTGAGGAATCAACCACTTTTACAGTTTTGCCTTAGCTGTAATATGTTATATAGTTAGTTAGACTAGATTTAGTAGCAGTTAGTCTAGCTTAAATCGGCTAATTATTCTGTTATAGATGATTAGCTTAGAAACTTAATCAATATATAGGACTAGATATTTTTAAGGAATACGTACATAGCCGGTTATTCAATAAAAAAATTAATTGCCTTATGTAAATTGGCTATCCAATGCAACTACTTTGTGCCTTTTGTAATCCATGGTTAATATCCTATGCCAATATTTTCTTATGCTTATTTAATTAGTTGTATAAGGGGTATTACAAAGGAATGAATTGTTAGCTCCCATTTAGCCATAGAGTTTAAAGTTGAATGTGCAACTAGGCTAGCGTTTTATCATATATTTTAGAACAAAATTTGAAAATTTATTTTCAATTATCTATTTCGCCATGAAATTTTATCACTCTTTGAAAATCTTATCTTCAAATATTTTCAAGTTTCCAAGACTAGTTTTGGAACTTAATTCCACACACAAAATTTCAAGTAAAATGCATGTCAAAATACAACTTCAATTTACAAAAATTCAAATTTCAAGTTAAAAAAAAAAATAGTCAAACATTTTTAAGTTGTGATTTTTGGAACTTGAATTAGTGTTTAGACATATATTTTACTTGAAAAAAAAATTAAAAGTTTTGTGAGTGAAAGTAAAATTTCTCCTAAAGCTAATTTGAGGCTGCTTTTGAAAATTTTAAAAAATTAGAAATTAGATTTCAAAACTCTTATCAAATTTGATGATCAAACACTAGCTAAATTACAATAATCCAGTAAATAATTACAGCATCTCCAATTATTTGGCCTCTGGAGAGTACGCCAAATAAAAGGTTTAATAGGGTTTTGGGAAAGGAATTCAAGCAAATGTTACATCAATGTAATAACAAATACTACGATTTAAGAGTAATCATAGTCTTGATAATTGATATTGATTGAGAAAGACATAATTCAGTCTTGTGCTTCTTCTTCTTTTTCGTTTCCTCCTTTTTATATGGCATTTTAACTTCATTTGTTTATATTCAAACTCATTGGTTGCCCTTTAAACTTGACACAAAGTTTCATTTAAACATTTCAACTAGACAATTTCACTGTCATTTTAATATCTCCCAGTTAAGATGTCTAAGTGAGATTACTTCATACAAACTTAGGAGGCACCGATGAATTTGGCATTTGTTTATTCTTTCATGGGGTGACCTCATTTTTTCAAAATGAACAAAAACACTCATATAAAAAGATCAAAGATTCAAGTCATTATAAGCAGTTGCGGAGCCAAAACTTTTTACTAAAGAGTTCAAAATCTAATGAAGTAGACACACGAATTAGCTGAAGGTACTGCTTCCTCTTTTAAGGAAATGAATTGTTATTTTATTCTGCGTGTCATGATGATGTTAGGATGACCAAATTAATATAAATGGGTCCTTATAACCCACTTTGTGTCCAAACTTTGCTATCCCAATGTACCATTAGTCACCAAAAGTAATGATTCTTTGTCGCTTAATTGGGACCATTTTCATATAAATTAATAAAGTACGTTTTGAACAATGCCAAATTTATGTTAAAAAATTATTTAGTATTAAATTTATGATTTATTAATTTAATATATATTTTATGTGTAATTAAGTTGAGTTACCAAAGCAAAATCCTTATGCTGTGATCCTTGTGTTTAGTAAACAAGCTAAGTTTAATTAACAGTTCATTGATGTTAAACGAGGCTTACCTACTAAAGTGGTAGCAGAAAATACAAATCAAGACCTATAACCCAAGATTGATAATTAACTAAAATATTCATTTAAGGAAGATGAAGTCTTCAAAGAGAAGCAAAATTAGTTAGGAGAACTTATTTAAATTAATAAATGTTATTTCAATTTTAACTTAATTATAAATCCAGAAGAACACCTTACACCCCGATTTATATTTCTCTAAGGATGACTCCAGAGTCTAGATACATAACAAAAATCTAGTTGGCAATTTATTCTTGAGTATTAATTAATAGTTCCAAAACGTCATATCAAGTTTTTTCACAAGCTCAATGTCCCAATTCACAATGCTTTACTTAATGTTGGGAAACAATGGTAAAAATACAATAATAAAACTACTTATTGGTAAAATAATGCTACTAAAAATTAAATAAATGTGACTACGATAATATCGTAAGTAGTAGATGAATAATACTTGAATCATGCTATACAATATCCTTAAAAAAATTATTTTAGCAGTGTGAAATATTTTCTAAAAATTAACTAACTCTTCTCTAATTAAGAGGATACATAAATCTAACAAAATTAATTAATACAGTTTAGAAAGGAGAAATTTAAAACAGTGAAGGAAGTGGGAGAACAAGAGGGGAGAGAGAGCAAGAAATGATTACTGAGTGTTGTTTTGCTGATGTTTTCTGTCACGATTCATATTATCAGATCATGCGAATATCTACTCGATTTCAATTTGATAGGTAAACTTTTACCACCTATGATTACATAATAAGTAAATAATCAATACTTTGTTGTAAATAATAAAATGGATGTCATGTAGCAAATCCACACTTCATGACTTTAAGGGATTTAAGCATGACTTTAAGGGATTTAATCATGACTTTAAGAGATTTCCTTCCTGACTTTGAAGCATTAGAGATATACTTACTTTCTATATATACTTATCTTATATGTAGACACACATGCATTGAAAGATTGGAAGAAAAACATTACTACTCTTTCTCTCTATTTCTTTGTTATTTAATTTCTAATACTTTATTTTATAACACGTTATCAGCACGAAGTCTCTTATAAGATAAATAAAAAATTTCAGTCTTCAATTGGATCCAAGATGAGTAATGGAGATATGTGCCTTCTGGACAGTTCTACAACTCACACTATATTAAGAGAAAAGAAATATTGCTCTCATTTAATTATGAAAGGGGCCAATGTTAATACAATATCCGGTAGTACAAAAATAATTGAGGGCTCTGGGAGAGCATCATTATTACTACCCGGGGGAACAATATTGACCATTAATAATGCTTTGTATTGTAGTAAGTCTCAAAGAAATTTGTTAAGTTTTAAGGTTATACGCCAAAATGGCTATCATATTGAGACTGCTAATGAGGAAATGTTGAATACCTTTATATTACTACAATAAAAGAAGGAAAAAGATTTGTGCATGAAAAATTATTTGTACCTTCTTCTGGGTTGTACCACACAAGTATTGATTGATGTGGTTGAATCACATGTCATGTTGAATAAAAGGTTTATTAATCATAATGATTTCATCATTTGGCATGACCGGTTGGGCCATTCCGATTATAATATGATGCACAAAATTATTGAGAATTCACATGGGCACACTTTGAAGAATCAGAAAATTCTTCAATCTAAAGAACCCTCTTGTGTTGCTTGTTCCCAATGAAAACTGATTATTAAACCATCAACAACTAAGGTTGAGATTGAATCCCCTACATTTTCTGGAACGTATACAGGGTGATATATGTGGACCAATTCACCCTTCATGTGGACCATTTAAATATTATATGGTCTTGCTAGATGCATCTACCAGATGGTCACATGTGTGCTTATTATCAACTCGCAACATGGCTTTTGTGAGATTGTTGGTCAAATTATAAGGTTGAGAGCAAAATTTCCAAATTATACTATAAAGACCGTTCGTCTTGATAATGCTGGTGAATTTACATCTCAATCCTTTAATGATTATTGTATGTCCATTGGAATAACAGTTGAACATCCGATTGCTCATGTTCATACTCAAAATGGTCTAGCAGAATCATTGATTAAATGTCTTCAGACCATTACTAATGAGGACAAAACTTTCTCTATGGGGGCATGCTATTTTTCATGCAGCATCACTTGTGAGCATAAATAAGGCCAACCAATTTTCATGATTTCTCCCCATTACAGTTGGCTTTTGGAAAGGATCCAAATATTTACCATCTTAAATTTTTTGGATGTGCAGTATATGTTTCAATTGCTCCACCGCAACGCACAAAGATGGGTCCCCAAAAAAGATTGGGTATATATGTTGGGTATGAATCTCCTTTTATTATAAAATATTTGAAACCTATGACTGGAGATTTATTTACAACAAGATTTGTTGATTGTCATTTTGATGAATCTGAATACCCAACATTAGGGGAGAAACATAAGCAATTAAAAAATGAGATAGATTGGAATGCAATATCACTATCTCATTTAGTTCCTCGAAAAAATCAATGTGAACAAGAGGTTCAAAAGATGATTTATTTGTAAAATATTGCAAATCAATTGCCAGATGCATTTAATAATCTTTCAAGAGTTACTAAATCTCATGTTCCAACTCCAAATGCTCCAGTTCGAATTGATATTTCGATAGAACAAACTGTTAATGCAAATGAGTCTAGACCACGTCTGAAACGTAGTAGACCAATTCATTCTAAGGATAAAAATCATCGAAAAGGAAAAGGAGAAAATGATCATAATATGAAAGGGAGTGCTCAAGGAGAGCATCAAGATATAACAAATGATGAGACAACAGAAAATATTGAGATATCTAGAAATAATGAAAATGAAGAGATCTCAATAAGTTATGTCTCGACTGGAAAAAGGTGTAACCGAAATGATGTTGTGGTTGATAACATTTTTCTTTATAATGTTGCTACTGAAAAAATGAAACAAGATGAGGATCATGAACCAAAATCTGTTGATGAATATAGATGGAGAAGTGATTGGCCAAAAATGGAAGGACGCAATTCAAACAGAGTTGACTTTCACTTGAAAAACGTGAAGTTTTCAGATCAATAATCTAAACACCTGAAGGTGTCAAGCCAGTGGGGTACAAATGGATTTTTGTTCGAAAACAAAATGAAAAAGGTGAAGTCGTAAGATATAAAGTACGACTTGTGGCTCAGAGATTTTTGCAAAGGCCTGACATTGACTATGTAGAAACATATTCTCATGTGGTAGATGCAATTACCTTCAGGTATTTAATGAACTTGGCAGTTCATGAAAATCTTGAAATGCACCTAATGGATATGGTCACTGCCTATTTATATGGCTCATTAGACCACGATATTTTTATGAAAATTCCTGAAAGATTCAAAGTGTCTGAAGCATACCATGATTCTCAAAAAATTGTTCGATAAAGCTTCAGAAATTCTTATACGGATTGAAACAGTCTGGGCGAATGTGGTATAATCGTCTTAGTGAATATTTGCGAAAAGAGGAATTTAAAAATGATCTAATTTGTCCTTGTGTCTTCATGAAAAGGTCTGGATCTGAACTTGTCATAATAGTTGTATATGTTGATGATTTGAAAATCAATAGGACTCCCGAGGAGCTTTCGAAGGCATTAATATGGCTGGAAAATGAATTTGAAATGAAAGACCTCGAAAAGACAAAATTTTGTCTTGGACAACAAATTGAACATCTTGAAAATGGGATATTTATTCATCAATCAACATATACTGAGAATATATTAAAGAGATTTTACATGGATAAAGCACACCCATTGAGTAGTCCGATGGTTGTGAGATCTCTTAATATTAATAAAGATCCATTTCGACCTCATGAAAATGAAGGAGAACTTGTTGGTGCTGAAATACCATATCTTAGTGCAATTGGTGCATTAATGTATCTTACTAATAATTCTAGACTAGATATAGCTTTCTCGGTAAGTTTGTTAGCAAGGTTTAGTTCTTATCCAACACGAAGACATTGGAATGAGATTAAACATATATTTAGATACCTCTGAGAGACTATTGATATGGGATTCTTTTACTCAAATGGATCAAAGTCACAATTGATTGGTTATGCAGATGTAGGATATTTGTCTGATTCCCATAAAGGTCGATCGTAGACTGGCTATTTAATTATTTACATGTGGTGGTACAACTATGTCATGGCGTTCAACAAAACAAACTATGATTGCTACTTCTTCAAATCATGCAGAGTTAATAGCCATTCATGAAGCAAGTCGATAATGCATTTGGTTGAGATCAATAACTCAACACACACCAACAATATTGTATGAAGACAATGTTGCATGTATAGCTCAACTAAAGGGGGGATACATTAAAGGTGATAGAACAAAACACATTTCACCAAAAAAAAAATTCACTCATGATCTTCCAAAGAAGGGTGATATAGATGTTCAACAAGTTCTCTCAACTGATAAGCAGATATGTTTACTAAGGCATTGCCAACTTCAACCTTTGAGAAATTGAGATACAAAATTAGAATGCGTCGTCTTTGAGATATTAAATGATGTTTTCATCAGGGGGAGTAAATACGCACTGCATTCTTTTTTCCTTAATCAATATTTTTGTCCCACTGAATTTTTTCTTGATAAGATTTTTAATGAGGCAGCAAACAATGCGTATTAAGAATAACTATGTACACTCTATTTTCTTCTTCTAGATATTATTTTGTACATGGACATCCAAGGGGGAGTATTGTAAATAATGAAATGTGGATTCCATGTAGCAAATCCACACTTCATGAATTTAAGGGATTTAAGCATGACTTTAAGGGATTTAATCATGACTTTAAGAGATTTCCTTCACGACTTTGAAGGATTAGAGATATACTTACTTTCTATATATACTCATCTTATATGTAGACACACATGCATTGAAAGATTGAAAGAAAAACATTACTACTCTTTCTCTCCATTTCTTTGTTATTTAATTTCTAATACTTTATTTTATAACATACTTGTTTTTATTTACAAAAATATTTCAACATTTCTCAAGGACCTAGTCTAAATATGTGTAGGAGCTTCGATACATTGTACTGACAGAAAATAACAAACACAACTTTCACTGGAGAAAAAAAGTAAGCAGAAGCAAGTGATTAGTGTACACCATCCCCACACTTTTAAACAGCCTAAAAGATACTTACACCCCACAAAAAGTGTAACAAGAGTACTAGTAATAGTACAACATACATACTGGTAGGCATCATAGGTCAACTAAAATTAGTTTCACGCAACACATTATAAAAGTCAATAAGAACAACAAATATCAATATATCACACATTACATTACTCAAACTCACATTATACTACAAGCAAAATGTCTTTTAGTGAGAAAAAATCCAATCTTTATAAGTTCAAATCCAATCGTTATAGGTTAATAACGACCAAAAAAAAATTGATCGTCACCAATCCCTAAAAGCTTTGACGTTAAAAGTTAACAATCAGATTCTCAATCCGATCATTAAAGATTATTTAGTGACAATAAATAATTTGATCGTTAAACCTCATTTTAGAGACCAAATATTTCATTTGCGGATTATCATTTCAGTCATAAAAACTTCCAAATTTCAACAATAAACTTGATTGTTATAAGTGTTTCATATGCTCACGTGCACTTATATATAAAGACATATGGAATAATCAATATTTATATATAATTTCATAGTTAATTATAAAGCATAAAAGCATCATTAAAAAAATATATCAATTGAACTTGTATATCAATATAGTTCTCAATTTTTTACAAGGAAAAATAGAATTGTGACATGTATAAATAAAAAATATTGAAACAACTTAAAGAACAAGAAATGGATTTATCGTGTTCTTTAGCTTGTTCGTCAACATTTCAGTTGCTTAAACTTGCTTCATCTCTCTCTTCTGTGTCAGCGAAGGAAGGATAAGAGCAATCGGCCGAATGATTGTTATTCCACTTACGGTTACAGTGCCTCTATCGAAGCAGAACAAGTCTAATACTCCAGCCCCGGTTTTCGGGGAATTCCAATATTTTGGATTTTAGCTTCCCTCATTCCTTTTATTGAGCATAATGATGCGAATCGGGCTTGTTGTATTTAGTATACAGCGTCAAGCAGTTCCGCTTTCCCCTACCGATGATGTGCCGAGAAGTGCATTGTTGGAACTGGGTTGGAACTAAAGACCATAAGCTCTAGATTTTTTGGTTTCCGCTATAGCCGAACACAAGGGAAAGATCATTTTTTTTTACCGGAAAAGATCTAATTTATTCGAGGGGACAAGTGCTTATATGATCTTTGGAAAATTAGATGTTGAGAAATTGCAGAAGGAACAAGAAAACAACTCCATTCAGTTCAAAAGGTAGCTATTCAAACTAGCAACATGACTATGTTTTTGTTATGTAAGATCTTTACATCTTGCACATTTTTTAATTATATGGATTTCAATCTGTAAACGAGGAATAGCAAAGGGAGGCTTTGTCATAATGAAGACAGTGACGTCACGTGACTTCTCTATAGAGAAGGATTTAATGGCAAGAGCGAAGGTTGGAAAACAGTTCCTCAACTTTTTAAGTTAGTTTTCACCCAATTTTGATCATAACTTAGAATATTCGATCAGAGAATCTAAGGAGCAACTTTTTCAAGACTTAGGACTTGTCTCTCTTGACGTAATTGCTTCCAATCCATCTTTCCCTTTTTAATTACTTTCTTCACAAAATTGAAGAGTGAGTTCTTTGCGAAACTTTATGGCTTGAACCCTAGGGTTATTTAATTATTGAGTAGAATATAGGAAAATTATAATTATGCATTATTTTAATTTTAGTTCATTAAATTATATCTTTTAGCATAAACCTATCCACTCACTACGGTAATGGAAAATCTAAAAATCTCATAAAATGGGTTCTTTGAGCATATGAACTTCTTAAGAGAGGTTGATGGAGCTAAAATTCCAGGAATAAGATTGATTTGATCATGAAAACCTCCTATTTGATGAAATAATCTTTAAATAATTAGTTAGACCTCTTAAAAAATATAATTAGGTAGGTTTGAATATCTAAGATCTTCGTTTGAGAAAGTAAATTGGTCTTCATACATAGTTGATATGATTTTTGATTGAATTAAGTGTTGATGGGATGAATGAGCATGTAAACTTTTTAGCTATCTATTTTGAGTGATTTTATAAAATATAAACTTGTGAATATTCTATACTTATTGTATTATCTGAGAGGTAACTAGAGAGGCCAGCATATTAAAATATGTAGATACAATGAGAATACATGTACTATTCGAATGATGAGTGAATTGAATTTGATGTGATAATATGAATGAGTGGTTATGTGTGCGATTGAATCGCTTATCATGCTGGTACAGTACATGGATACTTACGGTTCCTTGAAGGTCAATGACTAGATGGTCAAGACTAGACCCTTTATAGTTACACACAAATATGTTAGTGACTTGAGATAACTTTATTGACTTGTAATTTATGTGTTGACTATGTGATTCCTGTCTACTTACTTTATGACTGTGATTATATATTCGTTACTAATCTTAATCAGATGCCTAGTAGTGTATAGTATTTGTATTGACGCTACTCTTGCACTTTTTTTAGTGCAAAATGTGATCTATAAGCATTTACGAGACTCAATGTTTTGTAGTGCTATTTTCATATCTAAGGGTGAGCTATTTATGTCTGGGTTGTTGCATATCTTCTTTATTATTATGTGTTTCTTTCTAGACATTAAGACTATTATTTGTTATTTAGTTATTTCTAGTCTTAGACTTTTAAGTAAGATGTTTTAGTACGACGACTTTGAGATTCTGGGATAGTAATAATTTAGACTTCTGTTATTTTATTGATTTGTTTTGAGACTTGGAATTATCTTTGTTTTTCCTTCATATTTTGTCTAGAATTATTAGATGATGTATGAGTAGGATGTTGAGTTGGTTCACCCACAGAGAAGTTGGTCTGGGTGTTAGTCATGGTGGTTTGGATCGTGATAAAGATGACATCAGAGCTCTATATTCATCGATCTCTTCGTACTAAAACATATCTAGTAGAGTCTTACAAAATGATATAAAAACATTTGTAATGCTCTTCGAGACCAAAGACGTGATGAGTTCTCTAATATTGACTAAGAGAGTCTTTTTGTCACAGATTATGAGGCTCATTTTCACTCTTTATCCTGATATGCTCTAAAACTACTATCCATAGAAGAGGATAGGACTAGATACTTTATTGAGGGTCTGAATGTGTGACTTCAATTTGTGACTCTACAGATGGTTTGTTCTGATAGAAGGTGTGAAATAGTAGTTTTTTGCTAAGTCTGCAGAAAAGAAAGCCAAGAAGGGTGGTAGTTCCAATGGATCCTTTTCTAAGGAACCAGTTCATTTGGTACCAGTCAGCTATGTAGGTGATCGTGGGTGTATTTGTATGCTTAAAATCCAGGTGAAACCCATAGTATAGCTAAATTCGAGAATAAAATCTGCCATGTCCACTTGTGTTTGGTCATGTTATGTTAGGTTACTAACCGATGTGATTAGGTATTTGTAGGAGGAAAATTGTGTGGAATGGACACTTAAATGGAGAAGAATTGTATAGAAGGTGAAGTCGAGTCTTAGAAATGAGAAAACAAGAAAGTGGTAATGCTAAAAGAAAGTTTGGAGAAAAAATTACCCAGCTCTATGTTGACTCTGTATCACGAAGCTGGGAGAGAAAATTTCACCTTTTAATATGAATAGACCAGTGGAGTCCAATTCTACTCTGTGTCACAGAGATGGACGCGGCCTAGGAAAAGAATGATGCAAGGTATGTCTGCATTGACTCCGTGTTGCATACTTGTAGTTATCACTCTAGTATTCAGATGGCTCCATTTGAGGTGCTCTATGGTAGGAGGTGTAGATATCATATACGTTGGTTTGAAGTTGTTGAAATGGCTTTGATAGGGACCAAGTCAGTTCATGAGGCCATGGAAAAAGTTTGACTTATTAGAGATAAGTTCAGAACAAGCCAGAGTAGATAGAAATCTTATGCAGATGTGAGGAGAAGAGAGCTTCAATTTGATGTAGATGATTGGGTTTATATGAAGATTTCTTCCATGAAGAGGGTGCTGAGGTTTGGTAAGAAAGGAAATATATCCCTGTTATGTAGGCCCTAACTAGATTGTGAGGCGTTTTGGTAATCTGTCTTATGAGTTTGCCTTCACAATTAGCATCATTGCATCCAATGTTTCATGTGTCTTTGTTGAAGAAGTGCATAGGTTATCTGGCTTCAGTTGTGCCTTTAGAGAGTGTCGATGTGAAGGAAAGTCTCTCTTATGAAGCATGGTCCCAGTTGAGATTCTTAATCGTCAGATTTGTAAGTTGAGTAATAAAGGGAGCTACTTGGGAAGCCGAAGAAGATGTGATGTCTAAGTATCCCCATCTTTTTTCTTCTAGCGCAGTTTCAGCGTGAGGTAATAGTTCCTCCTTAGTAGTCTCTTGGATTCATGTCTTTCGGTATTCTCATGTCTCAGTATGCATAGATGATTATGAAATCAAATCAATATTCCTATTTTATTTTGGAGTTAGTCATTCCATCAGTTTTCAGTGTTTAGCTTTCAGTATTGGGTTGCATATATTTCTCGACTCTTTTTAGCTGAACCAGACTTCATTCGAGGATGATTGTTCCCAAAGGGGAGATATTGTAACACCCCAAAAGTTCCTAATCCCAGATCAGAGCTCAAAAGATTGGTAAATTTGGAAGAGTTTCACAGGATCGTTCGTAGACCCTGAAGGCTTCCACAGACCGTGGAATGCCCCATAAACCCAAAGGTCCCATAGTTCAAACTTCTATCTTTCATGGACGTTTGTGGCTCGTGAATTGATCCACGGAATATACAAGCTTCTGTAGAGCAGTCCTTAGACCCTTAGAACTTTCTTTCGTTCACGGGTACTTCACGAACCAACAAATCATGAAGTGTTGTAAGGTCCGTGAAAGGCTTCCGTGAATAGGCCCATTAGGTTTTAAGTCAGGTTTACTTTAATCTTTTCCTACTCTTTTAATTCCTATATTAAGTCATTTTAACCTATTCTAAGTGGGATTAAAGAGATTTTACTAGCCCAAAACTCCCTATTCACTCAGAACCTCCCCAAATTAGATTTCTTGTCTCTCAAGTCTTCTCTTAAAGTAAGAACTAGGGTTCCAAGCTTCTGATATACCGTGAGTTTACGGTATTTTTAATACATTTCACTTAAGAGTTGTGTGTGGCTAAGACCATTTTGTATCAGAACTAATGTTTATTGTGTTATATTTGCAGGAAATAGGCTTGGACGAGGTTGAGAGAGATGACAACTGAAATTCTACAGAAGGAGCCACCCACAGAAGTGACCTACGGACCGTAGGTCTAGTCACGGTCCGTCGTGGGTAGGCGTGGAATGATCATCAGGTAAGTCTGACTAAGTGTGAAACTATCGAGGCGAGTGACTGAGCGTAGGTCGACCCACGGGCCGTCCTGCACATCCGTCAAAGATCACTGGAGTTGAAGTTCCAATACCTGATGAAAAATTCTAAGTGTGGAGCAACGGAAGGGGACCCACAGACCGTAGGTCAACCTACAGTCCGTACTGCACATCCATCATTTGTATATGAAAGTTGAAGGTTCTAGCCTCTATGGAAAAGTTCTAAGTATCAAGCTACGGAAGGGACCTACGAACCGTAGGTCGATCCACGGTCCATAGGTCAGTCTCGTCAATCGAAGCTGCATCCAAATGTTTTATTTTCTTATTTCGTTTCCTTTTTGTTTAGGACAAGTTTTTTCTATAAATAGGGTATGTAAACCTCGTTTTTGGGGGTTAGACACCATTGTATACTTTTAGTTCTTGGTATTTTCTTGGGAATTAACTTGCAAACTTTAGCAATTTGATTTCCTAATTTCGGTTTATAAGTTTTTTCCTTTGGAATTCAATTCGAGATTTTGGATTTCTTCTACTCTAATCGTAATTTCATGAATTCTTTTTATCAAAATATGAATTGTGTTCTTTCAAGCATGAGTAACTAAATCCACAACTAGGATTGTGGGAACCAGGAGCAATTAACAACGTATGAATAGTAACTAAGTAATTCTTGACTAGTGTTGATGCATGTATTGGTAATTCTTTCATTTAGAAGTCTTTTTAACGGTGGCCTACGTTAGAACTCACCTTGTTGCTACTTGTCGGACCAAGGAGGTAGTTAATAAGAAAAGAATTATCAACAGAGATTTAGTGTGATACTATCTAATAGTCTAATGTCAATTGGTGAGAGGATGAAAACTAAGCCATACATTGATGTGATGTCTAATCTGAGGTAACGGTAAGGGTTAGTAAATTATACACACGTAACTGGACCAAGATGCGGGGTGAAATTCCCTATTTGGAGGATCAATCACTTAGGGATACCTAACTTACCACTTTACGTGTGATACACTAGGAAAGGATTGCTATTATTAGGATTACCGCGTTAAGAGCTTATGGGGAACACATTCACCCTAGTTTCTCTCTCTCATTGATAACAACAAAGTTCGAATCTTGCTCACTTGTTACTTAACAACAATAAGTTATTTGTTTCACAAAAACCCCCCTTTTACTTACTTGTCTCGGAAATAAGTTTACTAGACCAATATAATATTGAGTTAAGTTTAAGTCTAAACCATATTCCTCGTGGGATCGTCCCCAACCTCCAAGTTGGGTTCTTTACTTGATAACGATCACTTATACTTCTTTAGGAAAGTGTAATTTGAGCGTATCAAATTTTGGCGCCGCTGCCGGGGAATAAGGCTTTTAGATTAAGTTTAACTACATTATTGAACTTTAGTCAATTATTTCCTAATTTTACATTTATTTTTGTTTTTGTTTTCTACGGGTTTCTACTCTAGTGTATGCCAAGTACATGGAGTCGAGGCGAACCATTGACCCCATACGATCCAGAGTTGAGCAAAACTTTACGAAAGATGAATAATCAAGGGGTCCAAGTCAATCCAATTGGAGGAAATTTAGGTGATGGAGTTGAGTTGCAGCCTCTTGGGGTTGTTAATGAGCACACAGAGGATCATGGTAGTAATCTACTGGGAGATGCATTGAGGGTGCAGGATTCACCGAGACCAAGACTGTGTGATAATTACCGGGTCGAATTCAACACTGTTGAATCTGAAGGACCCATTGTTCTTCCTCATCTACCTCCAGGGCATACATTCGTGGTGAATAGCAATTTGATACAGATGCTTACAGCAAGGGGTTTATTTTCTGGTATGGCTTCGGAAGATCCGCAGGGGCACATGGCCAAGTTGATGAGTGTTTGTAAGAGTTGTGTGGGGCGACCAGAGTTGGATATGAATGTCATAGGGTTGAGAGTCTTCCTTCTATCATTCACCGGTGATGCTGCTGTATGGTTTTCTGAGCTTCCGTACAACTCGATTCATACATGGGACCAATTGCACAAGGTGTTCATGGCCAAGTACTTTTCGTTGTAAAAGAAGATGAACCACAAAGATAAACTCAACAACTTCGTGGCACTACCTGGAAAGTCTGTGAGTAGTTTGTGGGACATGTTCACTGCATTCATAAGAAGTGTTCCAAACCACCGTATTGATGATGAGTCACTGAAAGAGTATTTCTACAGAGGTCAAGATGACAATGGTAAGGCTGTGCTTGATACTATCGCTGGAGTATCATATGGTGAGTGTACTTTTGAGGAGATCGCTGAGAAACTGGAGAAGATTTCCTAAAATAATAAAGCATGGAGCACTCGAAAGTCAGGCACGGGAAGAAACACTTTTGCAGTTCAATCTGCACCTAGTCAATCTGTCGATGACATTCGTGAGGAGATGGCTCAAATAAGAACAAAAATTGGGTTGGTATTGAAGCATGTAAGAGGAGGTCTAGAAAAGGTAAATGCGGTGAATTATTTGACTAGGAATCCACCACCACCGGTTGAGTAATGCTATTTTGAGGAAGATGCTTACTTGGTGAATGATCAAACGGGGGGTTTTCGAGCCAACACCCAAGGTTCCAACTTGGATAATTAGCGCTAAGGGCAAAAAAAACCAAGGTCGGAACTATCGCAACTACAATCGAGATGGTCAATATGTCCCGGATGGGAACTACAATTGCGGCAACAACTACAATCGAAACAACTATGGCAACAGAAACGATAGAGTTGGTCCTTATGTTCCACTTGCAAATCGGGAATCTGGCAATTCATAAGCTAGGGGTAGTATGTCACGTATTGAGGATATGATGTCAAAGATGATGAAGATGTTCGATTCGATTGATCAGAATGTGAAGGAGATGCAAAATGACTTGTCTGGAATTGGTCAAAAAGTTGATGTACATGCAGTGTCGATTAAGCAACTCGAGCAGCAGATGAATCAGTTGTCCACTACAGTAAACCCACGTCAGCTTGGCATACTTCCTAGCAATACCATCCAGAATTCGAAAAATGATGGGCATTGTATTGCAGTCACTACTTGAGGGGGTAAACAGACCATTGATCCGCCTATTCCGTCTGAGGTTGAAATTGTGGTTGAAAAAGATGATGATGAGATTGAGGTTTCTAGAGAGTCAAAAAATGCTACAGAGAAGGAAGCGGAGATAACCTAAAAATTTGTCCCCATGCCTAGACCTCCACCTCCATTCCCACAGAGGTTGGTAAAGAAGAATGAAGAAGGGAAATATCACAGGTTTATTACTATGTTGAAACAGCTTTCCATCAATGTTCCGTTGATCGAGGCTTTAGAGCAAATGCATGTGTATGCAAAATATATGAAAGATTTGGTGACTAAGAAAAGGGCCTTCAGTTTTAAAGATGATAATTGGTTGCAACATTGCAGTGCTATTGCTACTAGGTCGCTTGTGCAGAAGAAAGAGGATCCTGATGCTTTCACTATTTCTTATACCATTGGGTTATTGCATTTTGCGAAGGCGTTGTGTGAGTTGGGTGGTGCTAGTATTAATCCGATGACATTGTCTATTTACAAGAAGTTTGGTTTAGGGGATCCAAAACCGACTGCGATGCGACTACTCATGCCCAATAGAACAGTGAAGAGGTCCATTGGTGTTCTCCAAGATGTGCTAGTGAAAGTGGAGACATTTATTTTTTCGGCAAATTTTTTGATACTTGACTGTAAGGTTGATTTTGAGGTTCCCATCATCCTAGGGAGACCATTCCTTGCTACTGGGCGCGCCTTGGTCGATATGGAGAAAGGGCAAATGAAGTTCTGATTGAATAGTGAAGAGGTAACTTTTAGTAATTGTAGGTCCATGAAGCAGGAAAGTGATCTCAAGTTAGTGTCAGTGGTGACTTATATTGTAGAGTGAGGTTCTGATATGTCTATTGAAGAGAGGTTAGGTGTTGATGCACTTGTAGTGGTAATGATGAGTCTTGAGGGTGATGATATTGAAGACTATGATGAGTTAGTTACCGCACTTGATAGGTTCGAATTCCGTTCCAAACCGAAGAAATTAGAGTTAGATATGAAGAATCGCGACTCTCCACCCGCAAAACCATCTGTTGAAGAGGCTCCAAAATTGGAGCTTAAGGCACTACTGTCACATTTGAGGTATGTATTCTTGGGGGCAGATTGTACTTTACCGATCATCATTGCGGCCGATTTGAATGTGGAACAAGTTGAGGCTTTGGTTTCTATGTTGAAGAGGTTCAAGTTGTCTATTGGGTGGACTAATGTGGACCTTATTGGGATTCCTCCTGGCATTTGTTCTCATAAAATCAAACTCATGCCGGATCACAAGCCTAGTATTTAGCACCAAAGGAGACTAAATCCGCCTATGCAAGAGGTAGTGAAAAAGGAAATAATCAAGTGGTTGGATGCTGGAGTCATTTATCCCATTGCAGATAGTAGTTGGGTTTGTCATGTTTAGTGTGTGCCCAAGAAAGGTGGGATTACTGTGGTTCCCAGTGCAAAAAATAAGCTCATTTCGATGCGGCTAGTTACTGGATGGAGAGTATGCATGGACTACCGAAAATTGAATGCTTGGACAGAAAAATATCACTTCCCTATGCCGTTCATGGATCAAATTTTGGACCGCCTTGCTGGTAAGGGTTGGTATTGTTTTCTTGATGGTTATTCGGGCTACAATCACATCTCCATAGCTCCGAAAGACCAAGAGACGACCACCTTCACTTTCCCTTATGGGACTTTCACCTTTAAACGAATGTCATTTGGGTTGTGTAATGCTCCAGCGACCTTTCACATTGCATGATGTCGATATTTTCTGATATGGTGGAGGACACTATTGAGGTATTTATGGATGATTTCTCTGTGGTAGGTTACTCATTCGATAGTTGTTTGGATCATTTGGCCGAGGTACTTAAACGGTGTGAAAAATGCAATCTTGTGCTCAATTGGGAAAAGTGTCACTTCATGGTGAAAGAGAGGATCATTCTGGGTCATCAGATTTCTGAGAAGGGTATTGAGGTTGATAGAGCGAAAGTCGAGGTAATAGAAAAGCTTCCACCACCTATCTCTGTTAAACGTGTTAGAAGTTTTCTTGGGCATGTAGGCTTTTATAAGAGGTTTATCAAGGATTTCTCCAAAATTGCACACCCATTGTGCAAATTGCTCGAAAATGAGTGTAATTTTGATTTTGACGATGCTTGTCTGAGAGCATTCATAATGTTGAAAGAAAAGCTAGTTTTTGCACCTATCATTATTTCACCGGATTAGGGACAACCGTTTGTAGTGGTGTGTGATACGAGTGGAGTGGCACTTGGTGTGGTATTAGGACAGAGGCGAGATAAGATTCTTCATCCTATTTACTATGCCAGCAAAGCTCTAAATGTGGCTCAAAAGAACTATACAATGACTGAAAAAGAACTCCTTGATGTGGTTTTTGCGTTCGAGAAATTTCAATCCTACTTGCTTGGTACTAAGATCATAATGCATACTGACTTTTCTGCAAGAATTCGATTTTGAGGTGAAAGACAAAAAAGGGACAGAAAATCAAGTTGCCGATCATTTGTCCAGATTAGAGTAGGAAGCGATGCTCAAGCTAAGAGATGGGGCTGAAATTAATGATGCTTTTCCAGACGATTATTCCTTGGTTCGTAGACTTTGCTAACTACTTGGCAAGTGATCTGGTTCCATCAGATTCGTCTTTTCACCAAAGGAAAAAGTTTATGCATGACACGAAGAAGTTCTTTTGGGATGAGCCTTATTTGTTCCGTATTTGTGCTGATGGGATTATTCATCGATGTGTGCCCGAGGTTGAGATTATGAGCATACTAAAGGCATGTCACTCGTCGCCTATTGGTGGGCATCATAGTGGTATTCGGACTACACATAAAATTTTGCAGTCTGGGTATTACTAGCATACCATCCATCAAGATGCTCATGATTTCACCAAGTCTTGTGATTGTTGCTATAGAGAAGGAGGAATTTCAAAAAGGCAAGAGCTACTTATGAATTCGATATTGGTGATTGAGTTGTTTGATGTATGGTGCATTGATTTTATGGGTCCGTTTGTGAGTTCACATGGGATGAAGTATATTCTTGTTGCGGTTGATTATGTGTCGAAATGGGTGGAAGCAATTGCGCTTTCAAACAATGAAGGTAAAAGTGTCACCACATTCCTGAAAAAGAATATCTTCTCCAGATTTGGTACACCTAGGGCGATTATCAGCGATGAAGGTTCCCACTTCTGTAATAAGTTGTTCAAAGCGTTGCTAGAGAAATATGGAGTCCGTCACAATGTAGCCACTCTTTACCATCCGCAATCTAGTGGGCATATTGAAGTATCCAACAGAGAGATAAAGCAAATCCTTGCAAAGACTGTGAATGCAAATAGAACTGATTGGTCAATGAGACTTGATGATGCTCTATGGGCCTATCGCACCGCATTCAAGACTCCCATAGGTATGTCCCCCTACCAACTTGTATATGGGAAGTCTTGCCATTTGCCGGTAGAGCTAGAGCATAAGGCTATATGGGCGCTAAAGAAGTTGAATTTTGATTGGGGCGCCGCATCAAGTCAAAGAGTGAATGACATGAATGAGCTTGATGAGTTTCGCCTAAAACTTATGAAAGTTCAGCCTTGTACAAGGAGAAGATGAAGAAGTATCATGATTAAAAGATTGAAAAGCGTGAATTTGTTATGGGTGATCTAGTGCTTCTATCCAACTCAAGGTTGCACTTGTTTCCTGGCAAACTCAAGTCCAAGTGGACCGGGCCATTCATAGTCACTCAAGTGTTTCCACATGGAGCGGTCGAGCTTGAGAACAAAGAGGGAACAAGGTTTAAGGTGAACAGGAAAAGGATCAAGGTCTACATAGGGAAATATGAGAGTGTACAAGAAGTATTTGAGGCCTACTATCTTGATGAAGTTTGAGTAATCAAGGGGACTGCGTCGTGCCGCGACGTTAAATCAAGCACTGCTTGGGACGCAACCTAAGATGTACAATCTAGCCAACTATAGGTTTTTCTTTTCGTTATTAGGAGTTTTCTTCTTTTATTTTAATTTATGTAATTCTTTAGATAGGTATTTTATTTTTTGTATTAATGTTGCCTAGATATAGAATAGGGTCAGTGTCTAAAAAGTGTCCAGAAAATGTAAAAAGAAAAACTTCATGGTTGCTACATGTGCATGGAAGAACAATTGAATCTACATAAAACAGGTTGTGCAGAGGTCCAAGGACCCCATCCAGGGACCGTGAATGGTGTCCGTAGAGTCCTCAAAATTTCTAAGTTTAAGAGTGACCTATGGACTTGGCCTACGGTCCGTAGGTCGACCTATGGCCCGTATATGAGGTTTCGTGGGTCTAAATTAGGGTTTCTGGAGACCCGACCCGGACCCCCCTTTATTAAAAACCTCTCATTTCAAATACACCCCTCATTACCCAAATTCCCTCCTAACCGTTTCTAACCCCTCCAAATCCCAAAACTCCCATATTAAATCCCCATATCACTCCAATCTCCCATAATTATCCTATCCTCTCCATAATTCTCTTCTTCTCCCCTAAAATCACATTATTCTCCCTTCATAAAAGAATTCTCGGTCTGGGATCGGTGTCAAAAGGCTAGAAAAAGTCTAAGGAGTTCATTGCATCACACACTCACCCACTTTGCTTGCTTGAAAGGTAAACGACTTCACCTTAACTTTGAATTCACTGTTCTTTGTTGTATTATGAAGTCACAAAATTTGAACTAGACCTTGGGTTCTTATGATTGTTAATTGTAGCATTAGATATTGAATTGTATGCTAGAATAACCCTTGGTATGATGGTATGTGAGTGTGTAGTTTCTTAAACTCAACTGAATCAGAGTAAAAGGTCTAAATGGAAGTTTCGACTTAGGGATCCTAGTTCGGTATGTAAAAAATTTAAAATTGTGAGCAATAAGAACTCTAAGGATGACAAACTATCATATATTGTGTTGAAAGGCATGATTAGACTTAGGTTGATTGTTTGATTTGTTGAAAAAATGGGTACAAAAATGAGGATGTCTGATACCTGGCACAGACCTGACCCACGAGACCCCGTCCACAGACCGTAAGTCAATCTACGGACTGTAAGTCGGGTTCGTGGGTCTGTTGCACATGAAATAATCATTAAGTGTTGAACCACGGAGGTGGACTACGGTCCGTCGTTCTATCGACGGTCCGTTCTACACATCCGTTGTTCACATTAGAGACCCAACTTCTGGGAATTCTGACCTATGGAGGGGACCCACGGGATGTAGGTCTATCTACGGACCCAACTGTTTCCTTGTTCTAAATTTTTTTTGAGTGTGTTATTGTTTTGTTTTGATACTAACTAAGCCTCCACAGGAACCATGATTACCAAGAAAGCTCCGACTTATGCCGCGAAGGGCAAGTTGAAATCAGTGGCACCATCCTTTCGACTGATCGATGAGGATACTGATGTGGAGACTGACCCTGCATATGTCCCACCACCCACCAGGAATCCCTCACTGCACCAAGCACTACACGGAATCAAACCAGGCAAGTGATTTCCGACGTGGTCACTGCCCCCAGTCTGATGAGGGGGATACACCAATTGGTTCACCGGCTAGCTTTGAGTCCACATCCAGCTCCAACTCCGCTTCCGGCTCCAGCTCCAATGGCACCACCACCTCATCCTCTGAGGCTACTAGTGCGGGTGACATTCCAGTGCCACCAAACACCGATCTTGAACTAGTTGCTGAGGAACCCAATAGATGGTGTGTGAGCGGCCAGTTCTAGATATACAGAGATGCTCGCATGTTGACTGTAAAGGAAAGGATGGTTCAATTAGTCACCAAGGAGCGCCGAGTTCTCACAGGCAGCCTCCACATCATGCCTGCCATCTATGATCTCTTCAAAGGGCACAGGTGCGAGTGTATGGCATGTACCTAGGGTCTTTCAATAAGGAGATAGGTAGGCAGTTCTATGCTTCCTATGCAACCATCCTCAGAGGTTTGATTGAAAGACGGGCCAAGCCCGCCGCCTTGCCTCCACTCTAGGCTACACTAGTGCACGGGTTTTCAAATGATATATCTGAGACCACTATCCGCAGGTTCCTCTACAGACAGGTCCATACTCTGCCAATCAACACGATCGAGTTCGACTATCACTGGGACATCGTTAGGAGTGGGACATTTTAGAGAAATGTTGATCAGAGGGAGACTCTTTTGCGCAGCTTAGCCCATCATCTTGCTACAGACGGAGAACATGCTGAGCTTGGGTATCAAGAAGGCTACCCTGACATTTGTGGCCAAATTCTTCTGGTTGCTGGTGCAAAACCGTGTGTCTCCTACTCAGGCAGATAATGTACTTACATGGGACCTAGCGGTCATGGTTGCAGCTTTAGTTGTTGGGATGGAGGTCGACTTTGCCCCCATGCTAATTGCGGAGATACACGAGAGGGCCTTCAAGGCCAGCACCACCTTGCCCTTCCCATGCCCCATTTTCTAGCTGTGCAGAGATGTTGGAGTACCAGTTTGGCACTGTGACATGATGCTTTCGGTGACGCAGACTCTAGATATCAGCCTGATTTGGATAAGGCCAATGTAGTTGTACCTCGTAGAGAGCCTCAGGTTGAGGTGCCACTATTAGGAGCGGACTTGGTAGCAAATGTGGAGCAGAGGCAGGGTGAGGAGCCTGCCCCTCCAGCCACTACTGTGGATGCCCCGGCTTCCCCATCTCCGACGGCCAGTTAGGCACCTAGCTCCTCCAAAACCACTCCCTCCTCAAGGTCTGTTGCCGTTCCCTTATCTCGTGTCCAGAAGTTGGAGGCCCAGATGGCTACCCTGCTTGAGCATGTGAGGCCGTGGATGTAGCGTATGATAGCAGAGTCCGAGGCTAGGATGGAGCATATGATGGACCAGAAGGTCCAGGCCGTTCATAAGCGCCTGAATGCATTTGAGTTGAGAGTCATACAGTGACCAGCTCCCACCACTGATGTTTCTGCTTTCCAGACGGAGTTAGCTAGTCTCCGGGCTGATATTGATACCATCCTAGATCTACTAAAGACTGAGGCTGAGTCATCCCCCACGGCACTAGTTGATAATACAGTGTTGGATGCATTATTCGTAGATGATATGCCACTACCTGTTTTTTCCTATCATGCTGGGAAATGCCCCGATCTAGTTGGACATCTGATGATACTGAGGCTGGGAGAGCTCGCAAGAGGGAGCGTCAGGAGCTTGAGGCAGCCCGGAGGGCATCAATAGTTGATGAGGAGACGCGTCAGCAGCGGGCTAGGGAGGTAGGTGTTGGTGCCTCTAGCAGCGTGGGCACTACTGATGGTGTGCTGAGAGTTGATGTGAGCACTATTGATGGTGCGGCGAGAGTTGATGTTAGCACTACTGAGGGTACTGAGATGGTAGATGCGGGCACTACTGATGATGACCTAAGTGTTGATCCAGCGGACTCCGAGAAATCGAACCCACTCGCTTGTTGAGAGGTCTTCGATGCTATGCGCCACAAGTTTGCTTCACCCGATCCTTTATTATTTACTTTTTATGCATTGGGGACAATTGCATTCTATTTTGTCAGGGGTGGGGTAAATGGATTGTGAGTGATAGGGTGAAGTCTGAGTAACCCTACTCATAATCCTCTCTTGGGGTTTTCTTGCTTGTGTTCTTTTCCCCCAAGAGACTGTTTTAATTTTTGTTGAACCAGCATGTTTAGGAATGTATGTGTAGGAGTAAGTAGAGAAATGAAAGCCTGATGGCATGAAAAGCATGAAAAATAAAATGATCATTGTCCAAAAATGTTGAATTGTGCTAGATCTATAGTCTTGATGAGTTGAATGTGTTAGATCTCAATGTGACATGATAAGAACCAATTTGAACTCATGACTTAAGCTAACTTGAACTGGGTAATCTAATAATCTGATAATGAAACAATGTACCAAGAGTGTGTGAGAACAGTTGAATGTTCAGACAGTTGTGCCAATCTAGAACTTGCCCCATTGGTCCTGCTAAGATGATCTAGGATAGAAGTTGTGAAGTGATCATAAGCCCTTGTTCAAATTAGTCCACTTAAGCCTGAAAGGATCCAACCAAATGAAATCAATGTTCCCTTTGATCCAAATATTTGAGCCTAAAATAGACCATTTCTTTTGATTCACCTAACTCACCTTCCCTAAAATTAGTGTTTTGGCCCCGGTCCCTCCTTGGACATGTGCACCTTGACTTAGGCCAAAATCCTAAGTTGAGGGTAGCTAATGCAAAAAGTTACCTCAATCTTGGCCCTGGTCCGACATCAGATATTGTGCACCTCAACTAATGTAAAATCCATAAGTTGAGGGTGGCTATGAAAGAGGAAACCAGAAAAAAAGGGTATGAAAAGAGTTTTGTGTTGAAAAGAGAAAAAGAAAAGATAGAAGAGGATGTGACTTTGTGCAAAAGAAGCAAAAAGATGATAAATAAAAGTGCTGAAAATTAAAGAAAAATAAAGTAAAAAAAAATAAGAGCCACAAAGTCAAAAGTCACATCCATGTTGAAAGTCAAGAATTAAGGGAAAGGAAGTAAAATGAAAGGATGTCAAAAATAGGTTGAGAAAAGAGGTAAAAAGCCAATGTAATGTCAAGGAGGGCAGAAAGTCACTAAAAAGTACCCAAATGTACCACACATGATCCTGAGCCTATGTTACAAGCTAAGAAAGTCCTATAGTGATCCTAGCAACTAGTTTGGAGAGTCTTAAGCAGTGAAAATAAGGGAAAGCCTATGGTATTGAGCACCAACTGTACTTGAAGTCACTTCTGAGCGTGAGTGTTGCATGAATCCTAAAACTCAAAATTCATATTTTCGGTGTGGAAAGGATTTCGTTTGAAGTGAGGGTACTAGTAACATTGTCGGAAAGTTGGTACATTGGTGATTGTGTAGAAGTGTATGTTGTGTGTCTATTGGTCGATCTTTGTCATATCTTGATCCGCATGAGTCAGAATGTTGAGTCTAAGAGAAAAGATTTGCACTATAAAAGGGAGTAAGGATAGAAAGTCATGTGATTACTTGAGTTTAAATGTCTGCTTCTACACAAGTGTCGTTTAGCGTCTTAGTGCATCGCTTGAGGACAAACAATGAATTTAAGTTGAGGGTGTTGATATACCGTGAGTTTATGGTATTTTTAATACATTTCACTTAAGAGTTGTGTGTGTCTAGGGACATTTTTTATTAGAACTAATGTCTAATGTGTTATATTTGCACGAAATAGGCTTGGACAAGGTCGAGAGAGATGACAGATGAAATTCTGCAGAAGGAGCCACCCACGGAGGTGACCTACGGACTGTAGGTCCAGTCACAGTCCGTCGTGGGTAGGCATGGAATGATCATAAGGGAAGTCTGACTAAGTGTAGAACTACGGAGGTGAGTGGCAGAGCGTAGGTCGACCCACGGGCCATCCTGAACATCCATCAATGATCACTAGGAGTTGAAGTTCCAGTACCTGATGAAAAGTTCTTAAGTGTGGAGCCATGGAAGGGGACCTATGGACCGTAGGTCAACCTACGGTCCATACTGCACATCCGTCGTTTGTATCTGAAAGTTGAAGGTTCTAGCCTCTGTGGAAAAATTCTAAGTATCAAGCTACGGAAGGGACCTACGGACCGTAGGTCGATCCACGGTCCATAGGTCAATCTCGTCGATCGAACCCACGTCCAAAAGTTTTATTTCCTTACTTCGTTTCCTTTTTGTTTTGGATAAGTTTTTCTATAAATTGGGTATGTAAACCTCGTTTTTGGGGGTTAGACACCATTGCATACTTTTAGTTCTTGGTATTTTCTTGGGAATTAACTTGCAAACTTTAGCAATTTGATTTCCTAATTTTGATTTATAAGATTTTTTCTTTGGAATTCAATTCGAGATTTCAGGTTTCTTCTACTCTAATCGTAAGTTCATGAATTCTTTATATCAAAATATGAATTGTATTCTTTCAAGCATGAGTAATTAAATCCACAACTAGGGTTGTGGGAACCATGATCAATTAACAATGTATGAATAATAACTAAGTAATTCTTGACTAGTGTTGATGCATGTATTGGTAGTTCTTTCATTTAGAAGTCTTTTTAACGGTGGCCTACGTTAGAACTCACCTTGTTACTACTCGTCGGACCAAGGAGGTAGTTAATAAGAAAATAATTATCAACAGAGATTTAGTGTGATACTATCTAATAGTCTAATGTCAATTGGTGCGAGGCTGAAAACTAAGCCATACATTGATGTGATGTCTAATCTGAGGTAAAGGTAAGGGTTAGTAAATTATACACACGTAGCCGGACCAAGGTGCGGGGTGAAATTCCCTATTTGGAGGACCAATCACTTAGAGATACCTAACTTACAACTTTGCATGTGATACACTAGGAAAGGATTACTATTATTAGGATTACCGCGTTAAGAGCTTGTGGGGAATACACACACCCTAGTTTCTCTCTCTCATTGATAACAACAAAGTTCAAATCTTTCTCACTTGTTACTTAACAACAATAAGTTATTTGTTTCACAAAAAATCCTCTTTTACTTACTTGTCTCAGAAATAAGTTGACTGAACGAATATAATAGTGAGTTAAGTTCAAGTCTAAACCATATTCCTCGTGGGATTGACCCCAACCGCCAAGTTGGGTTCTTTACTTGTTAACGATCGCTTATACTTCTTCCGGGAAGTGTAATTTGAGCGTATCAGCTTCAAGGATTCATTCCAAGAATGAAGCTAAGATTTCTAATTCATCTATGTGGGATTTCATCAATGGGTATTTCTTCACCCATTGAGTCCCAAGAAACCTCTAATTTCTCAAGATTGTGATTTCTGCAAGCAATAATTTTGTATGATCTTCATGTGTTTTTATCGTAAATCAAGTTTCTTTGTGATCAGTCCCTAATTGCATGTTTTACTCATGAATTGCAAGATTTAATGTATAATTCCATGTTCACAATAATAATAAATACATGAGCCCATAGCATGCAAGTATTGTCATGACTCGAATTTCTCAGATGCTTTTAATAAAAGTATCTTTCAGATTATTTTCAAATTATCATGATATAAGATTCTTTCAAATAAAGTATCTCTCAGTATGTTTTCAATTATCATAATTTAGTAGCTAATCAATATGTATTAGTTATCAATATAATTCAGTATTATTGGATTACAACTATTTCAAGAATATGCATGTTTTCGTTGAGATTATACTTAGCACTGAATAGAATTTAGGGATGGAGGTGTAACACCCCAGTTATTTAAGATAATATTGGCACCCCAACAAGTCATCCTTTGATGTTAGGATCAACTCCTACTTTGCAATTCCTTAACTCGAATTTTGTGATGTGAGAAAACTTGTTTTTCTTTAATTGTGATTGTATTAGAAATGATTGTCTTAGGGTAATTTAGTATATATACATTTCTAATAATAGTAAAGAAAGTGAGATGTTTCTAGGATTTTGGGCAGCCACCTTATATTTTGGGCAGCCCCTCCTTTATTCTATTATATTTATCTAGGAACATCACACCTCCTCTCTAGATTTCGGTTCCTTTAAGAATAGGAAACCTGGATAACTCTATCATAACTTTATAAGTTCCAAAATCTAAAGGAAAAACTTGTTTCATTTGACTAAAACTGAAGACACCTTACTTTGTGGTAAGTGATCAAATCTTTTTGTGATCTGGTAATATTTAGTATTTTGAGCATATCACATACTGGAGAACTCCGCTTTCAGTGAAAAAAATATAATTTGAAAAGCTATCCATATAACTAAAACTCTTAGGCTTATGTAAAAATATAATTTTGTTGTTATGGATTAGAAATATGGGATGCAATATAGGACAAGTTATGTCAAGATTTTTTATTTAGAAATCTTGTATATTCAACTGTTAGTGTTTTGATTATATATATTTTTACAAAATATATTTTGTGGTGATTCTTGATTATTTGTAACCTTAAGAGATATACCTACATCTTTCATGAAGGGTATACAGTCCAGTTTTGTCATTTTTCTTTTCAAAACTAAGTTACGATATGAGGTACCAGGCTGGTCAGATTTACTTTTTTGGGAGCATAGTTGTATTTATATAGACTAGGCTTATTTGTGATGATAATCTTGTTTTATGTCAACATTATTGAGCTACTAGAAATTAAAGATGCTATTTTGTTGAATTTTGAAGGTTTTATATATTCATGTATAAGTTGAGGACCTTGATACGTTGGTTGGTCTATGGTTCAAACTCTTGAAGTTGTGTTGGACTATTTTTATGCTAAAAGGCTGAGGTTTGTGTATAAACTTGTATTTGTAATCTTGTTACATGGTAGTACATTCAAAGTTATTCTTGGTACCTTGGATACATTTTGTCGCTTTGTATTATTGTGATGGTATCCTCTCACTTGTGTAACTTGTCCACTTGTACGGATTGCTTGATCACTTGGCATTCTTGTTGGGACTTTGTCCTTATTGTGGTTGTGGCTTTGTCACTATTGGCATGCCTCTTGATTCGGATCTTTTGTCATCTTGACTCTGGATTTTTGGTTCATCTTAAGTATGGAAGTTGTCCATTTTAAGTACGAACTAGAAATCCATTTTTAATATGGTTCTTGGTGTGATGGTATGATATATATTGGGCGAGACTCGTTATTGGATCTCTTGAGAAATGGTGCTATGAGCGTTCTTGACACTTAGATCTTTAAATATCGAACTTGATACTCTTGATATATTGTTTACTTAATTTAATTATTATGCTTCAATTATCATGCTCGTGACTTGAGAAAGGTAACTTGAAGAATTTGTTGGCTCCAAACCTATAGTTTTTACAGCACTAAGCTTTATGCTTAGCGATAGTTGTTTTTTAGGGATTGTTCGAGGTGATACTTGAAGTTGTACATTGGAGATAGAGTTTTTGAGAGCTTTAAAGAAGATCACATTTGCTTATTGTCACGACCCGAGCCTACACCCTGGACATGGCCGGCACTCGAGAACCATTGTTGGTCCCCAAGCGAACCCTCATCATGGCTGACTACAAGCGGAAGATTAACTCAAGCATACAAAGCTTAAAAACTGAATAAAAATTCATGAAACTTACAAATCTTTAACTCAAATCAATAACTCTGAATAAAAATAGAATATCCAACTAGCCAACAATAGGCAACTCAAGTCTTTCATATATTTAATAAGATAAATGAAACAGACTTCTCAAACTCTATTATCTATCTACGAAGCCTCTAAATGACAAAAATGGAAGTCGAGATGAGACCCACGACATCCTAACAACTGATATAACTGAAAGGTAAATGAAATCCTCCAGAAGCAAGGAGGCTCACCATAGCTAACTTGAACTCCATGTGGTATAAACGAAGCTCGTGTTGATGATCCTGAATACCTGAATCTGTATCATGAAAGGATGCAAGCCAAATGGCTCAGTACATGGAATGGATCTCAAAGGATTCACAATTGAACTCAAAGGCTTCCTTGAACTCTACTCTTAACTCCCCCTTGAATGTGAATTATGAAATCAAGAGTTATGGTTCATGATATGAAAGATCTCATGATGACAAAGTAGACTCATGAATACATTCTCCTCATCCTCATACTCACTTGCTCGAGTCTTGAAACAAGTTACTAGAAGTTGTAGAAGACTCCTCAGAAGGGCTCAAATGGACTTTCTTAGAATGTTCGAATAAATTCTCAAAAACTTAAATCTTAACTCTACCTTGAATTTGAATTATGAATTCAAGATTATGATCATGTTATGAATGATTTCTAGGTGTTTAGAAGTAGTTTAGAGTGTTTAGATACAAAGGGGAGTAAAGGTACCCTTTGAAAGAACTCAAACGGATGAAACAATGAAGAACGGGTGGGGGCAGGCGACCCTAGCGCTCTGAGTGGAGTGGGCGCCAGCCCCTAAACTTCAGAGAAGTGGTTGAGGCGCTCTAGCTGGTGTGAGGCGCCAGGTCCCAACCCAAAAAACTTCGACGACTTTCTAAATGACAAAACTACACATCATTCACTATTTTTATGGGTCTAATTCCTCTATTAGATTATAATTAATATGTCCTATGTTAAAGGTTTTTAAATATCCTATGTATTATATTAGCTTTCTTTCTGGTCAGAATCTGTGGACCTTTAGTAGCAATCTCTAAGTCCAAGAACTAGATGCTACCATAATATAAATCTCAGATAGATATTAGCTCATGGATCCACTTTGCTCAGTTATTAGGTCCCTTACGATGGCAAGTATTGGACACCATCTTTTCAGTATGGAGGTAATATATTGAGCTTCATTTTGTAGCTCACATCATTTATATCCGTTTTAGTATCTCTCACAATCAGATCTTCAATTATTGCATGACCTTGTACTTATGCATTCCAGATCAGTATATTTCAGCTTTGTCATTTATTTTACTTGGTCATTGCACCAACATGTTTTACAGATTTGGTATATTCAGATATCATGTTTATTATGCATATTCCACATACTCAGTAAATTTAAAGTACTGACCACATACTTTATGCTTATATTGTTTGATCATATAAGTTCTGACGCTCAGTATCCAATTCGTAGTTAGTACAGATCCATTAAATATTGCATCACCTTTTGGTGAGTGATCTTAGGCATATTTATATGCCAAATTATTACGAATAACTCATAATTAACGTAAGTTTAAGAACATTCACTAATCTAACTAACATGTTTGACTTAGGATTGCGATGATTGCGTACTAATATACATGATTACCTATTTTACGGGTTCCTTAGAAAAGTGGTTGAATTAGGGAAGGAAAGGAATCAAGGATGACAAGTAACGCCCATAACAAGAGCTGCCGCAGCGCCCTAGCGTCACTGGTACAGAAAGGGCGCAATGCGCTAGGCCAAAAGTTAAGAGGCTTATTTTGGGCACACTGGCTGCGCGGCGCCACAGGCAGCCAGGCACAATTTTGGCATGATGCCCCAAGGTTTGACGGTAGTTTTGGCAAAAATTAATTTAAGTAGGATTCCTTTTTGGGCTAGAATTGGAGAATATTTTCCTAAATTCTATAAATAGGACCCTAGGTTTATTTTGTAAGCTGTCGACTACTTCTTGGTGTGCAAGAGCAAGAATTTAAGTTTTGTAATAGGTTTTGATTCTCTGACTCTTCTTTATTTTGGAAATCGCATGAACAATTATATTTTGCGGTTTTCGAATATTATGAGTGGCTAAACGCCCTTGTTCTGGGGCTGTAACTACGAATTGATTGTTTAATATTAAAGGCTTTTGAATTAATTCTTGGTTATCGTTTATAAGTTACTTTTATCTTCTTGTTTTAGTATTTCTTGACTGGCCATCATAGAGATAAACATATTGTCTACTCTTAAATTTGGGAGAGGCTAAGGTAGATAGACCGAATAATTTAGAAAGTTTGATTTCCATTAAGTTGAGTTGATTTGTGTTTAGGAGTGACACCCGAACGAACACCTAGCTTGGTTAATAAACAAGATGAAATATAAATGCTAGCTAATTAGGATTGCCTATCCCCGCTCAACGATGTAGTTAGACAGCTAATTAGAGTAGGCGATTAGAGGTCGGGACACCATAATCATATAATTAATCCTGTAAAATCAGTAACTTGATAACCTAAATTAGTTCATTGCCTGAGATATGATACATGAAATCCAATGCATGTTGCAGACATGGAATTGTCTCTTACTTGCTTAAAAGCTCAATTTGAAGTCGTTCACATTAGTTACTTTTATTTATTGCATAAGTCGTAGTAGTAGTTAATAATATTCAAACTCTTTTGAAAGGTTACTTTTGTCGAAATGTGGAATTAAGTTACTAAATATAAGTTGATCTTAAGTCCTTTGGGAACCTAATCATTTAATTAACCCTGTAAATGAGTAACTTGTTAACCTAAATTAGTTCATTGCCTGAGATATTATACATGAAATCTAATGCATGATGTAGCCCTGGAATTGTCTCTTACTTGCTTAAAACATCAATTTGAAGTCGTTCGTATTAGTTACTTTTATTTATTGCATAAGTCGTAGTAGTAGTTAACAACATTCAAACTATTTGGAAATGTTACTTTTGTCAAATTGTGGAAATAAGTTACTAAATAGAAGTTAATAATAAGTCCCTTGGGAACGAAAACTAATTTCTACAAGAAACTATATTACTTGAGCAACCGCGTACACTTGCGTGTGCATTTGGGAGCAACAAATTTTTGGTGCCGCTGCCAGGGACTTAAAAATGATTTATATTTGATCTTCTTAAGTCAAAAATTAGATTGTTCAAGTGTTAATAACTTGGTCTTAGCTCTTGTGTATTGTAGGCACTTGATTCTCAAGACTGACTCGGAAAGGAGAATTTGTCGAACCAGACGACGAACCTAAAAGAGCGTTAAAACTACAAAGAAAGCGGGCAAACCAAGAACGTTAACAGGAATTGGGATTAGGTCTATTGGAAGATATTGAGGGTGGCCGAGGAGGTAACATGAATAACGATGGTCACGAAGTACCCCCGATCATACTGGCAAGACCAGTCTGTGACGTGGCAGTCCCACTCACAGCCAATGTGGCGTCTAGTATAAGGAAACCACCACTGGGTGGCATATTTGAACTAAAACAAAAGATGGTACATCTTATCCACTCAATGGAAAAATTCATCGGTCTCCCTCATAAGGATCCTTAAATCTACATTTGGAACTTTTTGGAGATAAGTAATACATACATCCCGAGTGCCATTTCATCGGACTATGTGAGGTTGACGTTGTTTCCAATCTCATTGTTAGGAGCCATCAGGTAAAACTGCACGGTTGAGAAGTGAAATATTGAGCTTCAAGTAGAAAAATGGGGAGGATATTTACCAAGCACGGGCTCGATTCAAACAATTGTTGAATGCTTGTCCACATCACTACCAAGCGAATGAGGTACTCGCTCACACTTTTTTTGAGGGTTTGGATTATAATGCACAGGTACTTCTTAATAGTGTAGTAGGTGGACAAGCATTAGCAAGAACTCATGAGGAGCTATTCGACCTCCTAGATAGACTCTCAGAAGGAAACCCAGTTTATGAAGGGGGAATGCCAAGGAACACAACACATAGGGGGCATGAATTTTAGATGTGGATCAAGCTACCACAATAAACGCGAAACTAGATACAATGAATCACAACACAACCATACAGTTCAAACAAATTGCCCTAAATCAAGCACCTCTGAATGCTATACAGCATTCAGTAAGTTGGTGCGAAGTATGTGGTAGTGGAGCACATGAAACTGAATTTTGTGAGGCAAATCCAGATTTCAAAAATTGTGTGGGAAATGCGCAAAGAGGTGGAGGTCAGCAAAAGTTTGGCAATACTTAAACTCTAGTTGGAGAAACCATCCTAACTTCTCAAGGGGTGGAAACCAAAACCAAAACCAAGCGCAAGGGTGTAACAAATACTGATCACAAGGAATGGGGCAACAATATCAAAATCCTAGCCAGGGCGTAAAACCGAGTGCCCCAACAGGGGGATGACTAATGAATAGTTACTCCAAAAGCTAATGGAAAAAATCAATACGAAGATAAATACTAGGATAGATAAGCAAATAAGAACATAAGAAACATCTAAATGTCCCAAATAAGTTTGGAAAAACAAGTTGCGCAAGTGGCTAATGCACTAAACTTGCGTCCTCAAGGAGGTTTTTCGGGTGACACTAAGCCCAATCCTAATCAATTGAATGTTGTGAGTACCAGAAGTGGACTGCAACTAGAGGAACTAGCTCCAAAGAAGAGAGACACCGAGGTAGTCCATAAAGAAAAGAAATAAGAAGAGGTGGTAAAGAACTCCATTGTTGAGAAGACAGTTCCTCAAATGAAACCACCCCTCCATTTCCATAAAAGTTCAGAAAGCAGAATGAAGATGAATGCTTTGGTAAGTTTCTCTCTCTCCTTAAACATGTTCACATTAACTTGCCTTTGGTTGATATGTTGCAGGGAATTCCAAAGCATGCCAAGTATATGAAATATATAGTGGCAAACAAGAGGAGGCTCACGGAGTATAAAACGGTAGCACTTACTGAGGAGTGCAGCTCTCGAATTCAGAATAGACTACCCAATAAATTAAAGGATCTGGGTAGCTTCACGGTTCAAATTACAATTAGGCAAAGTGTTTATTCCCGGGGTTTATGTGATTTGGGTGCGAGTATTAATATAATGCTTGCATCATTATACAAGAAACTTAGGTTAGGCAGTCCAAAACCAACCATTGTCATTCTCCAACTCGCGGATAGGTCCATTGCTAGGCCATAAGGGTAGTAGAGGATGTGTTAGTACAAGTTGGTTCGTTGATCTTTCTTGTGGATTTTGTGGTCTTAAACTTTGAAGTTGATCCAGAAGTTCCTTTCATTTTGGGGCGTCTTTTCTTGGCCATGGGGAGAGCATTGATTGATGTAGCAGCTAGGCAATTAACTATGAGGTCACATGATAAGGTTGAGGTTTTTGACGTCTATCGCGCCATGAAATTGCCTTTCGTCTATGAAGAGTTGTCCGCCATTACTGTTGTAGATCTAGCAGTAGAGTCGCATTACATTCTTTCGGTCATCCCTTGGAAAGAGTCTTAGTGGGACATGACATATATGGAGATATTGAAGCTCAAGAGATAACTTTTTGTTTGAATATGGTAGCTATGGGAACAAACAGAGGTAGAGTAGAATCATTGGATTGTGAATTGAGGCCTCCACCCAAACCCTCGATTGAAGAAGCACCTAAATTGGAATTAAAATCTATGCCTTCTCACATAAGGTATGCGTATTTGGGTACTAAAGAAACCTTACCCATAATACTTTATGTAGAATTATCTGAAACACAAGTTGAGGAGGCATTGAGAATCTTAAAGCGGAGGAAGAAAGCTATTGGTTGGAAGATGGTGGATATCCATGGGATTAGTCCAGCGTTATGTATGCACAAATTCTATATGGAGGAGGATCACAAACCGAGTTCACAACATCAACGTAGATTGAATCCCTTGATGAAAGAGGTGGTGAGAAAGGAAGTGATAAAATGGTTAGATGTTGGAATCGTGTACCCAATTTCTAATAGCAAGTGGGTAAGTCCTGTGTAGTGTGTCCCAAACAAGGGAGGTATGACAATGGTGAAGAATGAGAAAAATGAGTTGATCCCCACTAGAACCGTCACCGGATGGAGAATGTGCATGGATTACCAGAAGCTAAATGAGGCCAGGCGAAAAGATCACTATCTTGTCCCTTTCATTGATTAGATGATTGATCGACTAGCAGGGCAGGAGTACTATTTCTTATTATATGGGTATTCCAGATATAATCAAATTTTGATTGCACCCGAAGATCAGGAGAATACCACATTCACGTGTCCTTATGGTACATATGTTTTCAAACGCATGCCATTTGGACTTTGCAATGCGCCGGCGACTTTTCAAAGGTGTATGATAGCCATTTTTCATGATATGGTGGAGGAATTTGTATAGGTATTCATGGATGATTTCTCGATCTTTGGGAAGTATTTTGAGGTATATCTCTGGAATCTTGATAAAGTACTTGCTAAATGTGAAGACACCAATTTAGTGCTAAACTGGGAGAAGTCTCACTTCTTTGTTCGAGAGGGCATAGTATTGGGTCATAAGGTGTCAAAGTCTGGATTAGAAGTAGATAAAGCCAAGATGAAAGTTATTGAAAAATTGCCCCCTCCTATCTTTGTAAAAGGGGTGTGAAGTTTCCTTGGATATGCAGGTTTTTACCAGAGATTCATCAAGGATTTTTCCAAGATTGCAAGACCTATGTGCAGTCTTTTGGAGAAGGAAGTGGAATTTGAGTCTGATGAGATGTGTTTGAAGGCTTTTGAGAAGTTAAAGAGGAACTTAATTGAAGCTCTGATCTTGATTGCTCCTAACTGGGAGTTACCATTTGAACTCATGTGTGATGCAAGCGATGTAGCAGTGGGTGCAGTATGGGGACAAAGAAAAGATAAAGTGTTCCATTCAATCTACTATGCGAGCAAGATCCTTGATTCTGCTCAAGCTAATTACATAGTGACTGAGAAGGAGATATTGGCCCTAGTGTTCGCCTTCGATAAGTTTAGATCGTATTTGGTGGGTACCAAGGTAATTGTTTATACTGATCATGCAGCTATTAGGTACCTATTCAACAAGAAGGATGCTAAACCAAGGGTGATTCGGCAAATATTCCTTCCCTAAAAATTTGACCTTGAGATCAAAGACTGAAAGGGTACTGAAAACCAAATAGCAAATCATTTGTCTAGGTTGTAAGATTTCTCCCATGTACATGAAGGGGAACAAATTCGGGAAGAGTTTCCAGATGAACAATTGATGGCGTTGGATATCTCTCAAATGCCTTGGTATACGAATATAGTGAATTTGTTAGTGAGTGGAGAGTATCCTCCAGGGTCTACTACTCAACAGAAAAAGAAGTTGACTCATGATTCTAAGTTCTATATTTGGGATGAACTATTATTGTTCAAGAATGGTGTGGATCGGGTGGTAAGAAGATGCATTCCATAGTATGAGGTAAAGAAAGTACTCGAAAGTTGTCATGCCAGCCCATATGGAGGACACCATGGAGGAGAGCGCACAGCGCACAAGGTACTACAATCTGGTTTCTTTTGGCCCTCATTGTTTAAAGATTCTATTGCTTATGTGAAGGGATGTGATCAATGACAAAGATTGGGTACTATATTGAAAAGACATGAGATGCCACTAAATAACATTCTTGAGGTAGAAATTTTTTATGTGTGGGGTATTGACTTCATGGGTCCTTTCCCACTATCTTGTGGAAACCAATATATTCTGGTGGCTGTTGATTATGTGTCCAAATGGGTTGAGGAGGTAGCTCTTCCCACGATTGACTCAAGAATGGTGATTAAATTCATCAAGAAGCACATTTTCACTCGTTTTAGAACTCCAGGGGAAATCATAAGTGATGGAGGTAAGCATTTCATTAACCATCTTATGAAGAATATTCTTGCTAAGTATGGTATTCGGCATAAAGTTGCTATAGCTTACCATCCTCAAACAAGTGGTCAAATGGAAGTATCGAATAGAGAGGTGAAGCAAATTTTACAAAAGATGGTGAATGCACAAAGAAAGAATTGGTCTGAGAAGCTAGATGATGTGTTGTGGGCGTATAGAACTGCATTTAAAACACTCATAGGGACTTCTCCCTATCACATGGTGTTCGGCAAAGCATGTCTTCTTCCGACAGAATTAGAACACCAAGCATATTAGGCAATCAAGAAGTTGAATATCGACCCCGAGCTGGTAGGTAGGAAGCGAGTGGATCAATTACATGAACTTGAGGAGTTTAGGCTCCATGCATATGAAAATGCCAACCTCTACAAAGAAAAGACAAAAAGGTGGCATGAAAAGCACATAGTTCCTCGCCCTTTCACTCTAGGAGAAAAGGTACTACTCTTTAAATCAAGACTTAAGTTATTTCCCAGAAAGCTAATGTCAAAATGGAGTGGTCCCTTCAAAGTGGTGAGGATGACACAACATGGTGTTGTTGAACTTAAAGGTAAAAATGCCCCATCGTTCTTGGTAAATGGGCAAAGGGTCAAGCACTACTTGGCAAAGATTCTGATCGTGATCGAAAGGCTCTTGAGCTTATTGTTGAATGATCCAAGCTGAGTCGAGCCGCGACGTTAAACCAGGCACTCCACGGGAGGCAACCCGTGAATGATATATAATAAGTAGTAGTTTTGCTTAATTTTGAAATTTTAGCTTAGTTTCAAGTTTCTAGGTGTAGAGTACTTATTTTTAGTTTGCTATTTTAGGACTTTGGTCAAAGTGTGATTTCTTTGTAATAGCTAGGAAATAGAAAAAAAATACAAAAAGATGAGTCGTGCTACGATCAAAACTAAGGCGCTGGGTGGGAGGCAACCCACCATTACTATGCTACGTTGTTTGGTTGATGCGCAGGTCCTTGGAGTAGAAACCACATAAAAAGAGAACCAACGATGTCAGAAAATGAGTTTGGGCACAAACTGGGCGCGCCATGCCAGAGGCTCAAGTACTGAGGCCCATTTTTGGTGCACAAGCAGCGCAATGCGCCACCATCGTGTCTGACCACAGAAAAATGTCGAGGGCAGGCTCATACAGGGCGCATCGTGCCACCTGATCAGGCGCAGACTGGGCGCGCCTCACCAGAGCCTAGAGTACAGAGTCCTATTTCGGGCAAACTGACAGCGCACCACACCACCAACGTGCCATGCCCGCCCAAAAGTTTGAAATTGGTAATGTGTTTCCTTTCCCATGGGATCTACCCCCAAAACCCACCTTAAATCTTTCACCTACCTAAAATTAACTCACTTTCTCTCTATTTCTATCTCTCTAAACCGACCCCTCCTCTCAGATTCTTTCTAAATTCCCAACCTTTCTTCTTTTTCTCCATCTAATTTCTTCCCCAAAAACCCCAAACTCCTCCATAAATCTTTACCAAAACCTTCTTCCCCTACCTTTTCCTCAACTCCCAACCACTAAAATCCATCAAAACTTCAAAACCCACTTACCCCACCCACCCGACCCCCACCTCATTTTCCCCATTTTTTTCCTCTTTTCTTCTTTTCTTCCATTGTTGGGTGTGAAGATGGCTCCCAAGGGTAAAAATATTGCAAGTGGTTCGGGCCCTAAGAAGAGTCAGAATGGGGCGGCTACCGGAAGTTCTAGTCGGGAAACCCCCTACTTGTCGCCTCAAAAATTTGGCAAACAAGCTGTAATTCACTATAGAGAGGAATGGTACCAACAAGAATCGAAGTATATGGATGACGAGTATGTCGATGAGGGGCTATTGCTACAATAATTTCCACACATTCACACCTAAGTATGTGCTTTGGGCCTCCACTATATCTTTGTAGATCAAGGTGAGTACAATTTGAGCTTAGTACGTGAATTATATGCAAATTGGAATACACATCATGTAAGGTGGGACCAAGGTCTAATTAGAAATAATCGTATGTGATTTACTGTGGAAACTTTTAATGAGTTTATGGGTACCCCCAATTGTGATAATTCTGACTATCAGTCCATGATTGAAAGACCCCTTATCGTGATATTAGGCATACTCTGTGTGGGGTGAACTCTATAGCGCGGTGGGATAGAGTTAGAGACACGGATAGTCATTCGACTCTCCATTAAGGCCACTTGAATTTGGAGGCGTGTATTTGATTGAAAATTGTGTCTAGAACCTTACTACCGTGCAAACATACGATCGATGTCACTAGGGAGAGAGTGGTGCTAGTTTATCAATTGATGAAGGGGTTGCCAGTTAATGTCGGAGTTATTTTGAGGCAGAATATGCTAAAGTTTTTGACAAATAAGAGATGGCATTTCTGTTATGGCAGCCTCATTATTAGGTACTTTTGTGCCTTAGAAATTGAGGAGGAAGCTCATGATGTGTGCCCCCATGTGCCCCTCATTTAGTATATCGCCTGGTTGATGTCACACGCACTAAAGCGCACGATCAATCCCAAGGGCAAGTGTTGACTGCTGCTGATAGGCAAGCTCGGGATGACAATTTGATGGGTCGCATGTTTGGAATGGCTAAGCTTCAACTGTGGATTGGTGGCCATCCGGTGACTGAGGATGAGATGGCAACACTAGCTCATCGTTACCCATTGACAGATAGCGCGATGTACATGTGTTGGATGGGTCCGTCATTCCAAAAACCCATTGGAGATGATGATACCGATGCGGGCGATGGAGATGGTAGTGCAGCCTCAATGGTTGTGGATTTTGCCACCAATGTGGAAACCCCCTGAATGGAAGCACGTGGCCTAGAGGCCGACATAGAGTTCTCTTTACCTTTTGACTTTGTTTTACTTTGCACACTGGGACAGTGTTTTGTTTAACTGTGAGGTGGAAGTTGAACTTTGTTGTGTATAGCTTATTGCTTTATTGAGTCTTTTTATTTTTTAGGAGGGTTCCTCAGCCTTTGTTTTCAGTTCTTTTCCTGAGGATAGTCCCATTGAACCGACTAGGAATAGTTTGCTTATTTTTGTTGAGTCTTAGAGTCGTTATAGGATTGACAGTTCCTGATGATGGATGGATGACAACCGTCTTAAGGGAAATTTAGTCACTAGGAGTAGAGAAGCATGAAACCGACCTTTTTGGGTGTTTTGAAACCTTGTCTTGATAGTTCGCAAGATGTCATGGGTGGTAACACTGTGTTTGTAACATTAAGATGGTGACCTTGAAAACAAACGTAATCTCCTTGTTTTGACTCTAAATGAGAAGTAAAGAAATATGTGCTTAATTGTATGGTACCATCGTAATGCAACTTATATGAGCATGCTACAAGTGAATGTGTCCTTATGTGTGTTGTGATGCATGTGTGGAGATTACTTGCTTAGATTTTGCATTGAATAACATCTAGAACTTACCCCCAAGTGTGCCTAATCTGTAACTTGTGTGATTTATGGAATATAATTAAGGCATTTCTTTGAATAGCCAAGTTTAAATCTTTTTGTGTGCCTCCAAATAAAATATCCCAAGTATAGTCCCATTGAGCCTTTTAACCTTGATTTTGTTCTAACCTACTTAATTGAGCCAAATCCCTTTTATTGATACCATTAGTTTTGATCCCAAAGTATTCCTTGATGCACTATGTTAAGATGAAAAAGTGAAAACAATGGTGAAAGTGAATAGGGTGAAAATGCTTGGTTTTGTGGTAAAGAAAGAAAAGAGGTAGAAGAATGATGCCCTATAAGTTCCTAAATATGTGATTGGCACTGGTCCCTTGGATATTTTGCACTTCGATTAAGGTTAAAAGCCTAAGTTAAAGGTGGCTAATTCAGAAAATACCTTAATGATGGCCCTGGTCCTTACAGAGACAACGTGCACCTTAACTAGTGAGAAATCCATAAGTTGAGGGTGGCTATTGTTAAGTGCGAAAAAAAAGAGAGAAAAAGGGGTGTGTAGAAAATAAGGGCTCAAGTGAAAGAGAGGGCAAAGTTTTAAGTACAATTGGGAAAATATGCATAAAGGGGGACCAAAGGGAAAGAAAATGTTGTGAATGTTAGCAAGAAAATCAAAACATGTGCATTAGGGAGGATGAGTCACTAATTTAACCCAAATGTATCCTCCCTTACCTAAAGCCGACATTACAACCAAATGAAAGTCCTCTTGATTCTATGAGTAACACTTTGTGAAAATTAAAGTACACTAAGGGCAAGCTTATGGCATGTTAGGATTTGTGAAAAACTTCATTTGTCAGTGTGAGAGTAAGTTGTACAAAAATGAGCCTTATGATTGAAGTACAATTTGTACGAAATAAAGGCTATGCTTCAATTGGTGAGGGAATTCATGTCACATGTTTGGTTGGTGTGTCTCTATGATATTACATTAGCCCCGAATAATTGAAGAAGAGTCATTCCTTGAGGTTGTGAATTGTTGATTGGTAGACTATAAGAAAGAATGGAAATTATTGCATATAGTGTGTGCCACAAGATCATGATTAAATATGTTTGGTCGATTGTAAAGCAAAGTGAGGAGTCCAAAGGGTAAGAGTGTGATTAGATAAGATAGAGTTTGTTCCAGGACTAAAATATGTTTAAGTGTGGGGTGGTGATCTTAGTCATATTTATATGCCAAATTATTACAAATTACCCATATTTAACATAAGTTTAAGAACATTTACTAATCTAACTAACATGTTTGACTTAGGATTGCGATGACTGCGTACTAATATACATGATTAGCTATTTTGCAGGGTTCCTTAGATGAGTGATTGAATTAGGGAAGGAAAGGAATCAAGGCGCAGCAAGGGCGTGACGCGCCAGGCCAAAAGTTCAGAGGCTTATTTTGGGTGCACTGGTAGTACGGCACCCCGGCCTGCCAGGCGCGATTTTGGCGCAACGCCCCAAGGTTTTACGGGTGTTTTGGCAAAAATTGATTTAAGTAGGATTCCTTTTTGGGCTACAATTGGAAATTATTTTCCTAAACTCTATAAATAGGAAATTATTTTCCTAAACTCTATAAACTCTTACAATTTATAGAGTAAGGGAAAATAAGTAGTCGACTACTTTTTGGTGTTCAAGAACAAGAAACGAGTTTTGTAATAGGTTTCGATTCTCTAACTCTTCTTCATTTTGGAAATCGCATAAACAATTATATTTTGCGATTTTTGAATATTATGAGTGGCTAAACTCTCTTGTTCTTGGGCTGTAGCTACGGATTGATTGTTAAATATTAAATGCTTTTGAATAAATTCTTGGTTATTGTTTATAAGTTACTTCTATCTTCTTGTTTTAGTATTTCTTGACTGGCCATCATAGAGATAAACTTATTGTCTACTCTTAAAATCGGGAGAGGCTAAGGTAGATAGACCAAAGAATATTGAAAGCTTGATCTTCCATTAAGTTGAGTTGAGTTGTGTTTAGGAGTGACGCCCGGATGAACATCTAGCTTGGTTAAACAGGATGAAATATAAATGCTCATTAATTAGGGCTGCCTATCCCCGCTCAACGATGTAGTTAGACAACTAATTAGAGTAGGCGATTAGAGAACGAGAGACCAGAATCATATAATTAACCTTATAAATCAGTAACTTGATAACCTAAATTAGTTCATTGCTTGAGACATGATACATGAAATCCAACACATGTTGCAGGCCTAGAATTGTCTCTTACTTTCTTAAAACATCAATTTGAAGTCGTTCACATTAGTTACATTTATTTATTTCATAAATCGTAGTAGTAGTTAACAACATTCAAACTCTTTAGAAAGGTTACTTTTATCGAATTGTGGAATTAAGTTACTAAGTATAAGTTGATCATTAGTCCCTTGGGAATGAAAACTCGTTTCTACAAGAAACTATATTACTTGAGCGACCGCGTACACTTGCATGTGCATTTGGGAGTAAAAGTGAGACCTCATTACCCGAGGACAAAGCTCGCAGTTACTATAAATCCAGTCAACATTGCAATAGCTTCTAGTGAGTCCTCATTATCCGAGGACGACCCATTTATCCTTGATTTCAGTGTTTCACATTTAGTTTCAGACTATTGGAGTTCAAACAGTCCTAGCAACTCATATTAGTAGAGGCTTTCAGGCAGTCATATATCAATTTTGCTTGTGCTATGTCTTTAAGATATTAGTCTATCTCATTGTTATGGGCTTTATTCAGATATTTTAGATTTAGCTTTTGCGTTTACTTTCCAGTTTTCTATTAATTTATGTTAATCTTAGTGTCATGCGATGTCATGAGGTTAGATTAAGGTCACTTGTAGCCCTCTAAGAACTGTGTCGCATCTAGGGAGTAGTCTCGAGGCGTGACAAATAACATGTCTAAGAAGGAAGTCACAAAGATAATGAATGATGTAACCAGACATGGGCATGAATGGAACACCAAGTTTAGAAAGGTAATGAAAGAAATCCTATATAATAAGAGTAGACTACTAAAGTGATACCATTGTGGGGGATCATTTAATCCATAAACTGACTGACTAAGCCAACATTCATCTTTCCATGATATCAAATCAATCTCTATTCAAAGGCAAACTATAATTGTAATAGTGTAGGATAATATCAGAAAAATATAAAGTATGAATCGTGACAAGACCAAAACTAAGGCACTCTATGGAAAGGCAACCCATCTTAGTAATAACTATTTGAGTGTTTTGAAGCTTAAAGGTATTAAGAAAAGTATGAAGCATGCATATAAACACATAAATGTAGGGAAAAGAGCACACAATCAGTTTATGGGTTCAATGATGCAAAACCCATGTCCACGTATTGAGCCCAACGCCATAATTGTCTTCAAAATTCTAGAGGTATTTTGGAGGCTATAGCCTACAGGTGTCCCCATGGTGTATATTAGGGTGATAAAATACATGTATGATGGAGAAGTGATTCGGGTTAGAACAATGGGAGGAGATTCAGAGAACTTTCCAATTGAGATAGGGCAACATTGGGGATCAGTTCTTAGCCCTTTCTTATTTTTCTTAGTGATGGATGAGTTGACGCGGGTCTATTTAGGAAGAGGTTTCATGGTGTATGTTATTTATGAATGACATAGTACTAATTGATGAGACATGGACAAGGTCTAACGCCTTGGAAATTAGTAAGTTGAAATGGATTGGAAAATTGCATTTGGCACTGGTTCAGGTTCCACGGAAACCACCTATGGAAGGAAGTCGTAGGAAAGGCCCTGAAGTATGGTGAAAATTGGGTTTCTTAACTTTTCCTACGGACCACAAGAATGGTCTGCAGAAGTTTCTACGGCCCGTCGAAAGGGGTCCGTAGAAGGTTCCAGATTTAGTGAAATATTTTTGAAATAGGTTCCTACAAGAAAGGTCTATGGGCCGTAAAAATTTCTACAGATCGTAGAAGGGTTTTGTGGTCCTTGGCTGGAATTTGGGTATCCAGTATTTTTTTCTACGAAAGACCAGGATGGCCCGTAGAAGTTTCTACAAGTCATCGATCGATCCGTGGGGACTGTTCGACAGCTTTTAATTAAGGGTTTTTTGGTCATTTCTTACCCATTTAACCCCTAACTATATTTCTTTGACCCTATAACTACCTCTATAACTAATTTCACTATTCAAATCAACTTATTCCCTCTCATTCACTCAAAACCCCAAAATCTCTAAAGTTATTCTTCTCCAAATTCTCAGTCAAGCTCCCAAGGAAAAGCTAGGGTTTCAAACTTCAAGGTATCCTCCTCTTGGAAATTCTAGGGCTTTGATTATCTAAGGTATGAGGGACTTCATCAATGGATTCTTTCATCCATTGAGTCCCAAGATTTATCCACTTCTATTCAATGAATTCCACCCAAATTTCTAAGGTTTGCATTTTAATTATTTATGGTTAATTTCATCCTATTTGATCTTCGTAAGCATGATTCTATCTAAATCTCATGTTTCCAATGAATTTAATATGGAATCATTCCCTATGCCTATTTTTATGGATATGAACTATGTTTTGGGAACTATGCATGCATCATGAAATAGAGGAATTTATGAACTAAGGATGTTTTGATGAAGTATCAATATGCTTTTATGAAAGTGTTGCTTCTCAATTGAATTGTTTTCCATATGAATGATGATCATGATTTGTTATGCTTTTGGCAAGTGTCTTATGAACATGCTATGAAATCATGGTTTTGAAAGGAGCTATTTTATGTTATGAAGTTTTGATTGGATTGATATTACTAGATTCTTATCTTTCCAAGTATTATGATTATGATATAACTATACTTATTTCCATTGGGAATTTACTTAGCACCGAGTAGACTTTGGAATAGAGGCTCCACTGTTAGTTGAGGTCGGGTCTCTAGAAGTAATTTCCTAGTCCCTAACGGCGTGCCCCCATAGGATTCGTTTTAACAACATATAGCTAGTGGATCCACCTAAGTTAGAAGTTTATGGTCCTTACCTTAGAAAATTAGGACATTTATTTTCAGTGTAAGAAAGACACTAAATTCCATGTTATATTTCACATGGTCTTCGTCGGTTATCGGTAAAGTATCTCACAAATGATTATGTTGATTTTTCCTCAAAAGCTTAGGTTTCAACTTATGAAAAGTATTTTATAAAGATTTGCATTGACTTGGTCTTATGTCTTATGATTTTACCTTATCATGTTTTGGTATCTTATACATGGTCATGCATTATCACGTTTTCCATACGTAGCATGTTATGTTCATGTTTATGCATTCTATCATACTCTGTATATTTCATGTGTTAACGCATACTATTTTCATGTGTCTATATTGTCTTATAATATATGAACGTACATTTATCCACACGCTCGTGGCTAGTGGGTTGATTCAACTTTGACGATTGGTGAGTCCTCATATTCCGAGGGCCTAGTCACTTATGTTACTTTATTTTCATGTCTTTTAGTTTCCAGACTTATTCTGTGTGACGACCCAAAGTATCATTAGGTGTGACACGCTTAATAAGACCTCAAGAGATCTTAAACATGTCACTTGACGTAAGCATGACATAAAAAAGACGATATACTATCAAGTACAACATAATAGCTTAAAGTCTTAAAAGTAAAGTCTAGATCATATAGAGAATTTGTAATAGTACAAGACTTAAACATAAATGTGAAAGACTATACTCTGTCTGATATAGATTTTCTAACATCATAGGAGTGGTTAGGACGTAGCCCATACATCACATACAAGTCTGAAACTAAAAAGACAATAAAAGTAATAAAGCATTAATGGCCTTGTCCTCGAACCAAGAGGACTCACCAATCCAATTAAAGCTGCGGAGAAATGTCGATACTAACCACGTCCATGAGGAGGAGCATCAGACCGTATATTTTGAGATAATATAGGCGCAAATATGTGTTAGTATTATGAATGTACTAAGTATGGGGCAATGCATAAAATGTAGGCATGGTAATATGATGAACTTTAAAC
>JAJOOR010012639.1:0-43763 GCA_036250505.1 Solanum acaule
CCAAAAAGAATGTCACATTTCCTTATATGGAAAGTATTTAAAGGTACAATTCCTTTTTTATCCTTGTTGGTCCCACTTAATCTTAAAATAATACTCCAATACATTTATGAGGAGAGAGAAATTGAGTCTACTTTTTAAAAGGGCAATTTGGTAAACATTTCAAAGTCTTCATTTATTTCTTAAACTCCGTGCCTGGTCAAATGTTGCCACATAAAATGGGACGGAGGGAGTAATTCAATTTCTTACATGTTTTCCAATTGACCTCTAAAAAATAAAATTTTAAGTCACTACCCATTAAGTTAATACAACTTAATGAAAAAATAAATTTATTTTTATGAATTTTATTTTTAGTATCAAACTTAACTAGAAAAAGAAAATATTAAAAAAATTATGCGGGACGGGTTCATGCGGAGCGGATCTATGCGGGGGGGTTGAAAATGGAAAAAAATGTAATGCGGGGCAGGGTGAATTAAATTTTGCGGGTTAAACTCAACCTGCCCCACCCCGCCCCGCCCCATTGCCATCCCTAAGTAGTAATCGGACCCACAAAGATCTTGAAGATGATCAAAGAGGAGAGCAAAAACATAAGTTTTGGTCGAAATTGAGGATGGAGAGGTAGTTTGTAATAGTGAGACCCTGTAATTTTCAATAAAATATGTTAGTTCGACCAAAAAAGATGATCAAATAACATATCAAGAATGTTTACTAAAGTTCTTTGACCCCCCATTTTGATATATTCTACTTCACGCAATTCACGGTTCAATAGCTAGCAATCAATATTTCACGATCAAGGGTATACTAATATTCTTTCTAGTAGTGGTTCTTATTTATCATATTAACTATTGAAATATGATTAAAAAATAATTTCTATTTAATAGGCTTCTTTCTGTATACCTATGAATTTAACTAGATTTAGAATGATACATTGAAATAATTCGTTAGATTATCCAATATGAATAGATTGATAGTTTCTTTCTTGTATCTTCACAAAGGAAAAAATATCTCGAAAAGAGTCCAAAAGTAGTATAACGTTAATTACTTTCCTTATTCTATTGTATGTGCAAATTATCTTAACAAAAGCCTTTTTTTCCCACTTAATAGTCTTAAAGACGATATCTTTGAGAAGGGGTGTATTAGTTGTCCCAGGGTGAAGAATCAGTATTGGTCGTTGGCATGCCTGAGGTAAGATTGATTGATGCGATAAGGGGCATTTTGGTGATTTTCATTGAATTTGACCTACTTAAGAGGGTTGCAACGTTTACATGTGCTATTCTTGCATTCTCGGCATTGTCACATTCTTATAAAACCTACCTACTCTTCCCACCTTATTCAGCTCTTCGGCTTCTCTCTCGCTCTTGCTGCTTAGTTTATGTTCAGTAATAAGACTAGTTCTATTTATCCTATTTTTCTCAGCATTGTCATATTCTTCTCCTTTTGTTGAATTTTTATGGATCTTCTTCTATTTTCAAGAATAAATCAATTTTTATTGGTGGGCTTATCCTTTGTATACTTGTGGTTAGGGATGTTCACAGTTTGGATAAAAAATAATTCAAATAAAAAATCAAATCAAACCGATTAAATAAATTAATATTATTTGGGTTTGATTTCGTTTGATTTTAGATTTGTAAAAACTAATAGTATTTGGTTTTGTTAGAAAAAATCAAACTGAACCGACAAATTATGTATATACATGTATTTTTATCATTATACATATATAATATATTACTTTTATAAACAATTTTAAAGGTCTTAAATATGTTTTCATCAAAATTTATTTTTAATTTCTTTATGAAAGCAAAAATGTTCAAGACGAGAACATCTATCTCATTGGTTTCATGTATATAAGTGTCTATGAACATTCTTGGTGAGACTAAAAAGGTCACTGTCTCTTCCTTCTAGGCCAAAATGGTGAATTTTGAAGCTTTATTCACAGTAATTTTAGTAATCAAAAGTTTGGTAACGTTAGTCGTTCTAACTGCTTTTCGTTTAATGGATTGTTGTCACCTCTTTTTCATTTTGAATGAATCGTTTCTTTTATTTTTGTGTATCAAATCGAAACCGATAACAACAAAACCGATAAGTGTATATTATATTTGATTTGGTTTGATTTTGAAAATTTTAAAACCAATTATGTTGGTTTGGGTTTGATTTTGACCAATAACTGACCCGTGAACACCCCTACTTGTGGTAATTGATTTTTGTTAAGCTTTTAACTTTGTTATTAGGGATTGCAATCGGGGCGGGACAGAGCACTTGCGGGGAAAATTTGCATGAATCCGTGAACACTTTGACCCGTCCCACCTCACCCCGCCTAGCAAAAAAATAAAAATCATTTTTTATTCTGTCCCGCCCACCCCGCCTTGTATAAATCCACCCCCATAATTTTTAATTCTCTTTTTATTTTTTATTGAATTTGATACAAAAATATGAAATTATTTTTTTTCAAAAATATTATATTTCCGCTGACGCATAAAAATGAATCTTTTAAATTAAACAACCTTTATGTTTTCAAGGGCTCCTGCTAATAATAAAATTATAATTTTTTTTGAAGTTACTGATGTATTGTTCTACACATTTTTTTCTATTGAAATAGAAGTATCTTAAAAGATCTCATCAATAATATAAATGAAATTAGAACGATATGCATTAGTTTGGTTAATATAATGTGAAGATATTGACAGCATTGATAGGATCAGTCAACTACCTGAACCTCTTATTGTTCAAATTCTATCTCGATTGTCCATAACAGATGCGTTCAGAACAACTATTCTCTCTAAATATTGGCAATACTTCTGGACTTGTATTGACAACATTGTTTGTGAAGAGGATTATGGTCATTCAAATAGCCCGACAGTGCACAAATTAATTTCCTTAACGGATAATGTACTACCTCTCCTTAGCTGCTCTACCATTAAAAAGTTCAGTCTAAACTTTGTGTCAGATATGACGATGGTGTGTCTTATTTTCCCAAAATTGACAAGTGGATTGAATTTGTTGTGAATAATAAAGTGGAGGATCTACGCCTAAATATATGTTATACTGTTTATTTGACTGAGCATGACCAACCCTATAGCTTGCCAATAGTTCTCTGTTATAGTTCATCGATTCTAAAACTCAAATGCAAGAATTGCAGAATATTAGAAGATTGTGTACTAAATTGGACATCTCTGAAGAGTTTAACACTGGAAAATTTGTTTCTACAGTATGAACATATTAAACAAATAATGTCAAATTGTCCTCAATTGGAATCTTTGAAGCTACATGAAGTTTGTGGTTTTAATCGTATACACATGACTTCTCCAAAATGTAAGCGACTGCATTTGATCCATCACGGTCATCCTTGTGGGGATTGGTACTCATTCGAAGGTGATATATGTTTCTTTGAAATTGTTGCTCCACATGTTGAACATTTAAAGATTTATGGGGTTTTATATCATACAAAAATTAAGCTCGGGGACTTGTCATCTTTGAAACATGCCAATCTTGATCTCGTCTTTGATGAATTTAATCAAATGGATGAACACATAGTGAAAGATCTTTTGGTAAGCGTTCGTTGAGCTAATGAGCTAATACTCTCATCCTGGTTTATCAAGGTCAATTATCAGTCCCAAATGTGTACAACCTTTTTATGTTGATTGTGAATAAAGCTCATGTTTTATATTCTGCCTCATTCTTCTGTTCAGGTAATTCCCAATTTGATGTTGGAAGAGGAAGATGTCTCCTTACCATTGGAATGCAGATGGTTGACAATAAGTTCTTGTATTTCAAAACTCTCATTCCCCCTACTAGATAACCTTTTAAGGTCGACTCGTAATTTGGAAAATTTGATGATATTTCCTGACACGCCGGTATGTTTTCAATTCACGATATCTTTATATCAAATGTATATTGATCTTGTACAGCCTCAACAACTTTGATTTCATTACTATAGTTGTTAAGCTTACCACCTAACCTGATTTGTCCTTGTTCCGTATTTGTAGTACCATCTTTTTTTTTTAGGACGAAGAGATAGATTTGTCGGAAGACAAGTACCTCTCCTTTGAAGAAAACATATTCAAAGTTTCCTTACAGAATTTGAAGAATGTCAAGGTTATGCCATTTTGTAGTCGTATGCGTAGATCTGACGAAACAGAGCTCGATCAATTTTTGAAGTTCTTACTTGAGCATGCAATAAATCTGGAGAAATTGGTTATAGTGCCAGAGCATAAGAAATGCAACAGTTGTTCTACTAATACCTCATACATGATGAAGTATTTGTTAGCTTTTCCAACAACTTCTATTAGTGTAGTTATTTCCTTAGGAAAAGTTAGTCAGAATGTTTTCTATAGTGATGTTTGAAACTCTCTTGTGCTTATACAGACACATAAGTTTGGGATATGACTGTAATTTGGATATTGCTGGTTTGTTTATCTAGCCAAGTAATTTCTTTAGTCACTTTTTACTATTGAAATATCTTTTTGATGAAGTTAGAAGTTAGTATAGGAAACTTTGAAGAAATGCACTTTTTTGGTGACTTTTTGAAAAGGTTGTGACTATTCCAAAGGACTGTGACTTTTCCGATAAGACATAATAGGCACGTGTTTACCCTATTCTTTGTTGTCTATAAATATATGGGTTTCCTGTTAGTTTTCAACAACAGATTTTCAGAAATTCTTCTTATTCTTCACAAACAAATTCTAATGTATTTTTTTTTTTTATGGTTGAGTGGTTCACTAACGTTGTGATTTCAGGTAGCAATAGTAATACATCAATAGTAATGAATTATCTGCTAAATTTGGGAGTACTTTAGGCAAATCCAACCTGTTACTGCTGTACTTCAATGCACACAGAAAGTTCTGTCCAGTTTGAAAAAGACGTTAATAATTTGGGCCTTGTTACTCGAGACTTGAATAAGAATAGGAAGCATGTTAATTAACAAGTTATTTTGACACATGAAAATGAGTTCATTGTTACAAAGAAGATAGCTAGTAAAGAAATCAGTCAAAATACACCTATCATGGTTCTTTTCGATTCTAGAGAAGGCTAAAAACGATTTGAATGTTTTTAAAGAAAAACAAGGAAAATAAGTACTTCTATATGGGCAGATTTAGTTGAGGAAAAGGAAAACTTAACTTCACCTTTTATGAATAAGTTAAGTCCTCAAGCATCTGAATTTGTGCCTACAAGTAAGGCAAATCCTTCTATGGTAGTGACAATTGATAACTTTAAAAAAAATGTTTGGCCATGATATTGACTTGGAAAATGACATGTCTGATGGGGAAGATAAATAGGATATATTGGACATATACTTTGATAAGCTGGCCAAGGAAGAAGACCTCTCAACTAGGCAACAAAGAACTGGAAGCAACAAAATAAAAAAAGAGAGACATGAAAGGGAGCATAGTTGAGATGGTAATGTGACTGAGGAATTTATTCCAAGACGCCTATCAATGGGACTAACAAAGCAAAATCATATGAAAATGTCATAAACTTTAACAAGATCCAATAAATCCAAGAAGAATTGATGAACTATCAAGTGTTTGTTGGACAAATTTGAAAAAGAAAACAAATAGAAAACATATTAGGTGACGGGCAAACTATCTTTTTAGTTCATACATATATATATTAAAGTTTGAAGCTGATAATTGAACTTTATTCTTGATTTTTATATTCATGCATTACTTAAGTATCTTCATTTGTAATATCATTATAGAGAATTTTATAAACTCTATTATGATCATAAAATACCTAGTTTTCTCTAGTTCTTATTTTCTTCATGCTTGTTAATTAGTAGAGATTTATTATCTCATTATGATTAGAAAGGTAAGGCATAGCCCCTATTGCTTGTACTATTCTCTTTGAGGTTTTTGTTTTTATTTATAAAAAAATAAAAACTAGCCCTAGGTAGTCTGCCTAGCGAATTAAAAAAAAACCAAAATTAGAACGAAATGCATTAGTTAGGTTAGGTAATTGCAGATTTTGCAGTAGTAAAATACATGTTACCGTTTTCTAAATTGCAGAATGTTTTACATTTATTTTTAGTGTAAATGATGTATTTAAGATTGCTTTTAACAAATCATTAGAATATCTCTGAACATTGATGAACTGTTAGATTAAATTTTCCAGATCATGTTAAAACCTTGCACCATACCCATACACAAATTAAATTATTTTATTTGGACCCGTCCCGCTTTGTCCCTCACCCGCATATAGTCAAATCCACTCCACCCCACCCGCCCCATATATGTGTAAACACGCACCTCCCCATTGTCATCCCTATTTCTTATCAACTTTATTATAATATGAATATATCTATGAAAATTAAGAAACTCTTTTTTGAAGATTACCCATTAATTCATGTTTGTATGTTATATTTGACTTCTTTGTCCATTAGATAAACAAAGCTTTAATTGGAAGATCACTAATTGTTGTTCTTATTTGATTCTAATTTAATTTGGAATTAGTGCGACCCACCTCACTACAAAAAAAGCCTGGTTTGTGGAGGTTTATATTGCGGGGTTACAATCAACCTCCGCAAATTGTATCAAATTGAGGGGGTTTCTATACCCTTGTCTAATTTTATTAAATTTGCGGAGGTTAAAACCACCACTACACATAAAAATAAAAAGATGTAGCTACAAAAATTTAAAAATGCCCACTTCACTCAACTTTCGTTCTTACACCGCCTTCCATAACTACAAAAATATATAGGGATTTTCTTCTTCCGTCTCCTTCAATGGAGATTATTATCCTCTTATTGTAGTTGTACTTGCCACACCCTAAGCGTACACCCTGTACGTGGCCGACTTTCGAGAACCATTGTTGACCCCCAAGCGAACCCTTGACCTGACTCAGTACTCAAAGGACGACTTACTTAGTTGAAATAGAAACTCATAACAAACTCAACTCATAAGGATATCATTAATAAGATAGTTTAACTCAGTGTACTCTGAAAGTACTCAAAACATAATTGTTCAACCCAAGTCTTAAAAACATCACAATGGAGATGGGAAAAGACTTCTCAACTACTACTGTCCATGAAGCTTCTAATATCTATGATATATGTTGGGATAAGACCCATGACATCTTAATAAGACTGAAAAATAGAAGTGGAATCCTCCGGAAGCAAGGAGGCTCACCAAAGAACTTCTAGAACTGCATGTGGTATCAATAGGGAGCCTATTGATGACCCTGAATACCTGTATCGGCATAATGAATGTACGAGCATGTAAGGGGAACTCTAACACACAAACATAAGTTTGAATTGAATAAAAAGGAATAACATACTCACCTCATCTTAACTCAACTCAAATCAACTCAATTCAATATAAAAGAAACAATAAAGATGCAGTATAAGGAAAACTTTTAAAGAAGTAAATAACAACTCAATATATTTAAAAATACAATAATAACTCTTTACTCTTATTTAGGAGATTATCTAACCGAAAACTATCACTATGAGTAATGTGATGATACAACGTCTCTCCCACGCTCCCAGAACTGTCTTATACTTTGCTGGAGTATAAGACATCCTCAACTAGGTGGATCCTCTGAGCTATGCTTAAAAACAATAAGGAATCATTTAAGAAGTATGACCCTTCACCCATGTTGGAATACATGGTTTATGAGGACTTTGAGTTGTCAGAATTCGTCCCCATATCGGTGCTCAATACTACTCCCAATAATATAACTCGTGCTCATATGTTATAAAAAAAATGCCACATCCTCAAACTTTGAGATTAATTTTTACTCAAAAGGTTCTCTTTAAAGAGATAATTGTTCTGTCCCGCCACTTTGCCGGTCAGATTTTGCATCCGGATAGGGGCGGAAGATTCTAGAGTTGTGGAGAGGCCTACGGAGAACTCTAGAACCCTTTAGATTTTTCAAGAAGGCTACGGAAGGTCTTAGAAAGTGTAGAGAATTATAGAGAAGGACCAAGGTGTAAATACTTTAGGGACTTCTAAAGTAATTTTAAATTACAGTTTATCCCCTAGGTTGTAGTATAAATAGAGGTGCCATTCATTTGCAAGGCATAAACAAGTTGTAAATCATTCCACAAACAATACAAAAGTCTTCTTCCAAAGGCTCTCTTGTTCTTTGTAAGTCATCATTTGTATTATCTTAGCGGTCTCAGTCTTAAAGACTTGCTTGAGCTTACAAGATCTTGCAAGAGTAGTGAGTAAGTTGTCAAGCGCCACACAAAGCTTTAGTGAAAACTCGAAGTCCGTGACAATGTGGTATCAGAGCGAGGTCTATACTATGGGAATGACTAATGAAGGAGTCGTAAACACCGCTAGCACCACAACCATCCGTCCGGAGGGAGGAAAGAAGAATCGCAAGGGAAAGAAGGACCAAAATAGTAGTGAGGAAATGCTGCTTGACCCCACACCAAGCGAGGCACTAACATATCACCCTCCTTCGACCACTGAAGAATGTCACGATGAACTTGGCGAGGTGGCCATCGACGTCATCGCTGGAGAAAAATGGGTCACAATGGTTGAAATGGAAAGGCAGGCCGTGGAGATATTAAGCCAGCGTTTGAATGTGGCCGATGGCAAGTTCAAAACCCTCGAGGACTTCACCCTTGAGGAGACTGACAACCTTCGCAAGGAGTTTGAGGGACGCCATCGGTCCGAGTTCGAGATGAAGGAGGCCATCATTTCCTTGGAGAGTCGGCTCATGGAGGCGTTAAGCACAATTGAGACCATAAAGGCCGAGATGAAGGCACTCAGGGAAGCCGTGGAAGCTGGAGGATCCATGTCATCCCACCGTGATAGGGAGTCCAGGGTCGAGGCTCCAAAGCCACCTATATTCAAAGGCGTCTGTGACGGTCAAGAAGTGGAGAACTTCTTGTGGTACTTGGAGAATTACTTCAAGTGTAGTCAGGTGAGAAGTGAAGAGAACAAGATCAACACTGTCGTGTTGTATCTTTCGGAGATGGCCATGCTATGGTGGAGGCACAAGGAGGCTGAGATAGGGAAGGGGACATGCACCATCAACACTTGGGATCAATTTCGCTAGGAGTTCAAGAAAGCCTTCTTCCCTAACAACATCGTATATGAGGTTAAGCGTAAGTTCAGGGAATTGAAGCAAACATAAAGCATTTCGGCGTACGTGAAGGAGTTCATGACTCTAACGCTTCAAATTTCCAACCTCACGGATGAAGACATGTTGTTCCACTTCATGGACGGACTGTAAAATTGGGCCAAGACAAAGTTGGAGGGGCAACAAGTCAAGACCATCGATGAGGCCATCACATAAGCCGAATCCTTGATTGACTTTAAGCATGACAGGCACGATAAGGAAAAAATGAAGGAAGCAAGGACTAGTCATGCTAAAGGTGGGAGAGATCGTGGCTGAGGCAAGGAGCAGCAAGAACACCCTAAGCAACAACTCCTACAAGTCGGACTTTAGGCAATTCAGGCGCCAGAACTACATGGAGAAAAAGGTGCAGACCACCAAGGGAGATGGTTTCTACATATGCGGAGGACCGCATGGCTATGCCAGATGCGCAGAGATGAAGAACCTTGGTGGCATCCTACGCGAACGGAAGGAGAAGAACGTACAAGAACAAGGGCAGGACGCGGGCACGACTTAGTTGGGCATGGTTTGAATATGCGGCGCTATAGCCAAGCAGACAGAGAAGCCGGGAGACTTTAGCACACAGTATGTAGACATCTCCATTAATGGACAACCATCTCGTGCCATGGTAGACTCCGGGGCCGAAGCTAACATCATGACCAAGAGGGCGACAACAAGGTTGGGGCTAAGCTATAGTCCAAGCAACACCCACCTCAAGACGGTCAATGCACCACTGACTCTAGTGTACGGAGTCACCCAAGGAGTAAGCATCATGTTAGGAAAGTGGCAAGGTAAGACAAAATTTACCGTCGCTCCTTTAGATATCTTTGACATCATTCTTAGGCATGAATTCTTCCAAATATGCCATACGATGATTGACCCCTACCTCCAATGACTCATGGTCTTGGAGTGGGAAGGTTCGTGCATGGTACCTTTAGTCAAGGTGCCGAATAAGGAAGGACATGCCCACCTGTTGGCCATGCATATCGTAAAGGCACTGAAGAAAGGGGAGTCGACGTTTCTAGCCACCATTGCAAGTTCGGGAGAAGACAATGGTGCTAAGGAGCCCTTGCCACTGATCGTAGGAAAGGTCCTTGAATAAAATAAAGATGTGATGCCGGACGTGTTGCAGAAGACCCTACCTCTTAGGCACGTGGTAGATCACAAGATTGAGTTAGAGGTAGGAGCTAAGATGCCCGCACATGCACCCTATCGCATGGCTCCACCCGAATTAGAGGAGTTGAGAAAGCAGTTGAAAGAGCTCCTCGAGGCCGGTCACATTCGCCCTTCAAAGGCACCTTATGGCGCGCCAGTTCTATTCCAAAAGAAGGACAGATCATTGCGCTTATACATTGACTATATGGCGCTCAATAAGGTAACCATTAAGAACTTGTATCCTATCCCGCTAATTCCATATTTGTTTGATAGACTTGGGCAGGACAAGTACATCACTAAGGTGGACCTCTAGAAAGGCTACTACCAAGTGTGCATCGCAGAGGGGGATGAATGGAAGACAACATGCGTGACAAGATATGGAGCGTACGAGTGGTTGGAGATGTTTTTTGGCTTAACCAACGCTCACGCCACCTTTTGCACGCTGATGAACAAGATTTTGCATCCCTACTTGGATCAGTTCGTAGTGGTGTACTTGGATGACATAGTCATCTATAGTAACACCTTGGAGGAGCACGTGGAACATTTGAGGAAGGTTTTCCAAGACTTACGGGAGAACCAGATCAACTTCAAGCGGGAGAAGTGTGAGTTCGCCCAGCACAAGGTGCACTTCTTAGGACATGTCATTAGTCAGGGCGAACTACAGATGGATGAGGCTAAAATCCGTGCGATCCAAGAGTAGGAGGCACCTACCAAGGTGACCAAGCTATGATCGTTCCTTGGATCTGTGAATTACTATCGCCCATAAGTGGATACTCCGCTAAGGCCGCTCCGCTGACCGAGTTATTGAAGAAAAATAAGCCGTAGGTTTGGAGCGAGGAGTGCCAGCAAGCATTTGAAAGTCTCAAGGCCGCGGTGACAAAGGAGCCGATCTTGATGTTGCCCGACTTTTCAAAGCCTTTGAAGTGCATACAGATGCTTCATACTTTGCCATTGGGGGAGTCCTAATTCAAGATAGGCACCTAATACCATTTGAGAGCCGCAAGTTGAACGAGACCGAACGACGTTACACGATGTAGGAGAAAGAAATGATGGCCATCATACATTGCCTGCGCATGTGGAGACACTACCTACCAGGCTCCAAGTTCGTTGTCAAGACAGACAACGTGGCCACTAGCTACTTTAAGTCCTAGAAGAAGATCACCCCAAAGAAAACTAGGTGGCAGGATTTTCTATCGGAATTTGACTACGTCTTGGAGTACAAGCCAAGAAAAGGCAATGTAGTGGCCGACGCACTGAGTCGAAAGGCCGAGCTTGCTGCCATCACTACAGCCCATTGTGACATTCAAGATGCGATCAAGGGTGGCATGCAACATGATCCTGAGGCCAAGAAGCTAATGGAGTTGGCTTCCCAAGGTAAGACAAGGCGCTTTTGGGTGGAAGACGGCCTTTTGGTCACATTCGGCCGGAGGGTTTACGTACCCAAGTTCGGGTCTATTAGGCGGCAAATCATCAAGGAGAGCCACGACACATCGTAGGCTGGGCATCTGGGGCAGCGACGAACGAGGGCGCTGATCGAGGCTATCTAATTTTGGCCGTGCAAGTGGGACGACATCGAGTGCTACGTGCATACTTGTCTTGTGTGCCAACAAGACAAAGTGGAGAAAAGGCTACCGAGAGGTCTACTAGAGCCACTACCCGTAGCAGAACGCCCATGGGAAAACGTGACCATGGACTTCATCACTTGCTTGCCTAAGTCTGACGGGTACAGAACCATCATGGTCGTGGAGGATAGATTCTCAAAGTATGCTAACTTCATACCCGCCACAGTCGATTCCACCGCAAAGGAGGCTGTTCGATTGTTCTTCAAGAACGTGGTGAAATATTGGGGGTAGCCAAGACATATCATTAGCTACCGAGACCCCCGCTTTACCCGGAACTTTTAGAGGGAGCTGTTCGAGATACCTGGCACGAAACTTCACTTCTCCACAAGTTTCCACCCGCAGAATGACGGCCAGACTGAACGCATCAACTCCCTGTTAGAGTGCTATCTGAGGCACTATGTTAGTGCGCACCAACAGGTTTGGCCAGACTCCTAGACATGGCGCAGTTTTCTTATAATTTGCAAAGGAGTGAGTCTACCAAGCGCACACCGTTTGAGTTGGCGACGGGCCAAAAGCCCTAAAATCCGCATTCTTTACTGGCTGCTTTCCAAGGGATGGGAGGAGCAACTTGACACTGCCAAGTCCTATTTGGACAAGGCAGCAAAGAAGATGAAGAAGTTTGCCGACCGCAAGCGGCGTCCCACAGACTACAAAGTAGGCGACATGGTCTTGGTGAAATTCAACCCAAAACAGTTCAAAGCACTAAGAGTCGTTCATCAACACTTAGTGCGGAAATTTGAGGGTCCGTTCAAGATCATTGCCAAGGTGGTCAAGATCTTGTACAAGGTGGAGTTTCCTCCACACTTCAAAATCCTTCCGGTGTTTCATGCAAGCGTCCTCAAGCCGTACCATGAGGACAAGGAAGATCCTAGCCGGAACCAATCACGACGGGCAACCATTACTATTACCGCCTCACATGACCAGGAAATAGAGGCTATCATAGACTATCAAGCCAAACGAATGCAAGGTGAACAAGCTAGCGCCATGTTCGTTGCACATTGGAAGGGACAAACTCCGGAGGAAGCCACATGGGAGAGATATGAAGACTTGTGACAGTTTAAAGACAACATCAAGTTCTTGCAGCAGTGCGCCGCGGTCATCGCATCAATAGGTAGGGGAGAGTTTTATGTCCCGCCACTTTGCCAGTCAAATTTCGCATCCAGATAGGGGTGGAAGATTCTAGTGTTGTGGAGAGGATTACGGAGAATTCTAGAACCCTTTAGATTTTTCAAGAAGGCTACGGAAAGTCCTAGAATGTGTAGAGAATTCTAGAGAAGGACCAAGGTGTAAATACTTTAGGGACTTGTAAAGTAATTTTACATTACACTTTAGCCCCTAGGATGTAGTATAAATAGAGGTGCCATTCATTTGCAAGGCATCAACCAAGTTGTAAAGCATTTCACAAGCAATACAAAAGCCTTCTTCCAAAAGCTCTCTTGTTCTTTCTAAGTCTTCATTTGTATTCTCTTAGCGGTCTTAGTCTTAAAGGCTTGCTTGAGCTTACAAGATCTTGCAAGAGTAGTGAATAAGTTGTCAAGCGCCGCACAGAGCTTTAGTGAAAACTCTATGTTCGTGACAACGTGGTATCAGAGCGAGGTTTGTACTAAGGGAATGACTAATGAAGGAGACATAAACACCTCTAGCACCACCAACGTCCGTCAGGAAGGAGGAAAGAAGAATCGCAAGGGAAAAAAGCAGCAAAAAGGTAGTGAGGAAATGTTGCTTGACCCCACACCAAGCGAGGCGCTAACATCTCACCCACCTTCGACCACCTAAGCAAGTGACGATGAACTTGGCGAGGAAGCCATCAACATCACCGCCGGAAAAGAATGGGTAGCAAGGGTTGAAATGGCAAGGCAGGCCGTGGAGATATTAGGCCGGCATTTGAATGTGTCTGATGGCAAGTTCAAAACCCTCAAGGACTTCACCCTTGAGGAGACTAACAACCTTCGCAAGGAGTTGGAGGGACGCCAGCGGTCCGAGTTTGAGATGAAGGAGGCCATCAATTCCTTGGAGCATCGGCTCATGAAAGATTTAAGCACAATTGAGACCATGAAGGCGAGATGAAGGCACTCAAGGAAGCCGTGAAAGCTGGAGGATCTATGTCATCCAACCATGATAGGGAGGCCAGGGTCGAGGTTCCAAAGACACATATATTCAAAGGTGTCTGTGACGCTCAAGAACTGGAGAACTTCTTGTGGAACTTAGAGAATTACTTCAAGTGTAGTCGAGTGAGAAGCGACGAGAACAAGATCAACACTGCCGTGTTGTATCTTTTGGAGATGGACATACTATGGTGGAAGCGCAAGGAGGTCGAGATAGGGAAGGGGACGTGTAGTATCAACACTTGGGATCAATTCCGCGAGGAGTTCAAGAAAGCCTTCTTCCCTAACAACATCGTATATGAGGTTAAGCGCAGGTTCAGGGAATTGAAGCAAACATGAAACATTCCAGCGTACGTGAAGGAGTTCAAGACTCTAACGCTTCAAATTCCCAACCTCATGGACGAAGACATGTTGTTCCACTTCATGGACGGACTGCAAAATTGGGCCAAGACAAAGTTAGAGCGGCGACAAGTCAAGACCAGCGATGAGGCCATCACACAAGCCAAATCCTTGACTTACTTTAAGCATGATAGGCACAACAAGGCAAAAACGAAGGAAGTAAGAACTAGTCATGCTAAAGGTGGGGGAGATCATGGCCAAGGCAAGAAGCAGCAAGCACACCCTAAGCAATACGACTCCCACAAGTCGAACTTTAAGCGGTTCGGGAACCAGAACTACACGGATAAAAAGGCGCAGACCACCAAAGGAGATGGTTTCTATATATGCGGAGGACCGCATGGCTATGCCAGGTGCGCAGAGATGAAGAGCCTTGGTGCCATCCTACGCAAACGAAAGGAGAAGGACGCACAACAGCAAGGGCAGGACGCGGGCACAACGCAGTTGGGTATGGTTAGAATATGCGGCGCTATAGCAAAGCAAACAGAGAAGACGGGAGACTTTAGCACACAGTATGTAGATATCTCTATTAATGGACAACCAACTCCTTCCATGGTAGACCCCGGGGCAGAAGCTAACATCATGACCAAGACGACGGCATCGAGGTTGGGGCTAAGCTATAGTCCAAGCAACACCCGCCTCAAGACGGTCAATGAACCACCGACTCCCATGTACGGAGTCGCCCAAGGAGTGAGCATCACGTTAGGAAAGTGGCAAGGTAAGACAAAATTTACCGTCACTCCTTTAGATATATTTGACATCATTCTTGGGCAGGAATTCTTCCAAAGATGCCATACGATGATTGACCCCTACCTCCAACAACTTATGGTCTTGGAGTGGTATGGTTCGTGCAGGGTACTTTTAGTCAAGGTGCCCAATAAGGAAGGACACACCCACCTGTTAGCCATGCAGATCATAAAGGGATTGAAGAAAGGGGAGCTGACGTTCCTAGCCACCATTGCAAGTTCGGGAGAAGACAATGGTTCTAAGGAGCCTTGTCACCGATCGTATAAAATGTCCTTGAAGAAAATAAAGATGAGATGCCGGACGAGCTGCCGAAGACTCTACGTCCTAGGCGTGAGGTAGATCACAAGATTGAGTTAGAGGTAGGAGCCAAGTTGCCCGCACATGCACCCTATCGCATGGCCCCACCCAAATTAGAGGAGTTGAGAAAGCAGTTGAAGGAGCTCCTCGAGGCTGGTCACATTCGCCCGTCAAAGGCACCTTATGGCGTGCCAGTTTTATTCCAAAAGAAGAAGGACAGATCATTGCGCTTATGCATTAACTATAGGGCGCTCAATAAGGTAACAAAACAAGTATCCTATCCCGCTAATTCCAAATTTGTTTGACAGACTTGGGCAGGACAAGTACTTCACTAAGGTGGACCTCCGGAAAGGCTACTACCCAGTACACATCGCAGAGGGGGATGAACGGAAGGCAACATTCGTGACAAAATATGGAGCGTACGAGTGTTGGAGATGCCTTTTGGCTTAACCAATGCACTCGCCACCTTTTGCACACTGATGAACAAGATTTTTCATCCCTACTTGGATCAGTTCGTAGTGGTGTACTTGGATGACTTAGTCATCTATAGTAACACCTTGAAAGAGCACGTGGAGCATCTGAGGAAAGTCTTCCAAGAATTACGGGAGAACCATATCTACATCAAGCGGGAGAAGTGTGAGTTCCTCAGCACGAGGTGCACTTCTTAGGACATGTCATTAGCCAGGGCGAACTACGGATGGACGAAGCTAAAATCCGTGCGATCCAAGAGTGGGAGGCGCCTACCAAGACCTAGCTACGATTGTTCCTTGGACTTGTAAATTACTATCGTAGGTTCATAAGTGGCTAGTCTGCTAAGGCCATTCCACTGACCGAGTTATTGAAGTAAAATAAGTCGTGGGTTTGGAGTGAGGAGTGCCAACAAGCATTTGGAGGTCTCAAGGCCGCAGTGACAGATGAGCCGGTCTTGATGCTGCCCGACTTTTCAAAGACCTTCGAAGTGCATACGAATGCTTCAGACTTTGCCATTGGTGGAGTCCTAATTCAAGATAGGCACCCAATATCATTTGAGAGCCGCAAGTTGAACTAGACCGAACGGCGTTACACGATGCAGGAGAAAGAGATGATGGCCATCGTACATTGCCTGCGCATGTGGAGACACTATCTACTAGGCTCCAAGTTCGTTGTCAAGATAGACAACGTGGCCACTAGCTACTTTAACTCCTAGAATAAGATCACCCCAAAGCAAACTAGGTGGCAGGATTTTCTATCGGAATTTGACTACGTCTTGGAGTATAAGCCAGGAAAAGGCAATATAGTGGCTGTCATCACTACGGCCCATTATGACATTCAAGATATGATCAAGGGTGGCATGCAACATGATCCCGAGGCCAAGAAGCTAATGGAGTTGGCTTCCCAAGGTAAGACAAGGCATTTTTGGGTGGAAGACGTTCTATTGCTCATATTCGGCCGGAGGGTCTACGTACCCAAGTTCGGGTCTATCAGGCGGCGAATCATCAAGGAGACCTACGACACACCGTGGGCTGGGCATCTGGGGCAGCGACGAACAAGGGCGCTGATCGAGGCTATCTATTTTGGCCGTGTATGATGGACGACATCGAGTGCTTCGTGCATACTTGTCTTGTGTGCCAACAAGACAAGGTGGAGCAAAGGTAACCGGGAGGTCTACTAGGGCCACTACCCGTAGCGGAACGCCCATGGGAAAGCGTGAGCATGGACTTCATCACTTCCTTGCCTAAGTTCGACGGGTACGGAACCATCATGGTCATGGACGATAGATTCTCAAAGTATGCTAACTTCATACTCGCCACAGCTGTTTGCACCGCAAACGAGGCTGCTCAATTGTTCTTCAAGAACGTGGTGAAATATTGGGGGCTACCAAGATATATCATTAGCGATCAAGATCCCCGCTTTACCAGGAACTTTTGGAGGGAGCTATTCGACATACTTGGCATGGAACTTCACTTCTCCACAAGTTTCCACCCGCAAGCTGACGGACAGACCGAACGCGTCAACGCCCTGTTGGAGTGCTATCTGAGGTACTATGTTAGTGCGCACCGACAGGTTTGGCCAGACTCCTAGACATGGCATAGTTTTCTTATAATTTGCAAAGGAGTAAGTCTACCAAGCGCACACCATTTGAGTTGGCAACGGGCCAAAAGCCCCAAACTCCGCATTCTTTACCGGTTGCTTTCCGAGGGAAGAGTTTGGGAGTCTACCATCTTTCCAAGGGATGGGAGGAACAACTTGACACTGCTAAGTCCTATTTGGACAAGGCAGCAAAGAAGATGAAGAAGTTTGCCGATCGCAAGCGGCGTCCCACAGACTAAAAAGTAGGCGACATGGTGTTGGTGAAATTCAACCCAAAACAGTTCAAAGCACTAAGAGTCGTTCATCAACACTTAGTGCGGAAATATGAGGGTCCGTTCAAGATCATTGCCAAGGTGGTCAAGATCTTGTACAAGGTGGAGTTGCCTCCACACTTCAAAATCTATCTGGTGTTTCATGAAAGCGTCCTCAAGCCGTATCATGAGGACAAGGAAGATCCTAGTTGGAACTAATCACGACGGGCAACCATTACTGTCACCGCCTCGCATGACCGGGAGATTGAGGCTATCATAGACTATTGAGACAAACGAATGCAAGGTCAATAAGTCACTGCCATGTTCCCTTTACATTGGAAGGGACAAACTCCGGAGGAAGCTACATGGGAGAGATATGAAGACTTGTGGCATTTTAAAGACAAAATTAAGAAGTTCTTGCAACAGTGTGCCACGGTCGTCGCATCAACAGGTGGGGGAGAGTTTTATGTCCCGCCACTTTGCCAGTCAGATTTCGCATCCAGATAGGGGAAGAAGATTCTAGAGTTGTGGAGAGGCTTACGGAGAACTCTAGAACCCTTTAGATTTTTCAAGAAGGCTACGGAAGGTCCTAGAATGTGTAGAGAATTCTAGAGAAGGACCAAGGTGTAAATACTTTAGGGACTTGTAAAGTAATTTTAAATTACACTTTAGCCCCTAGGATGTAGTATAAATAGAGGTGCCATTCATTTGCAAGGTATCAACCAAGTTGTAAAGCATTCCACAAGCAGTACAAAAAGCCTTCTTCCAAAAGCTCTCTTGTTTTCTCTAAGTTTTTCTTTGCATTCTCTTAGTGGTCTTAGTCTTAAAGGCTTGCTTGAGCATACAAGATCTTGCAAGAGTAGTGAGTAAGTTGTCAAGCGCCGCACATAGCTTTAGTGAAAACTCTAAGTCTGTGACATAATGATCAAAAACTCCTCATGAATTCATTTGGAAATCAAGGTTTCCTCTCGTTTTAAATGTAAAAAAATTACCCTTGGGAATACTTAGTTCCCTTATATTCAATTTGAAAACATGAACTCAACTCTCCTCATCCTCATACTCAAGTAGTCAAGTCTTAAAACAAGTTCTGAAAGTATTTAGTTTTGTTAGAAAAAATCGAACTGAACCGACAAATTATGTATATACATGTATTTTATCATTATACACACATAATATATTACTTATATAAACAATTTTAAAGATCTTATATATGTTTTCATCAAAATATTTATTTTAAATTTCTTTATGAAAGAAAAAATGTTCAAGACAAGAACATTTATCTCATTGGTTTCATGTATATGAGTGTCTATGACAAATCTTGGTGAGACTAAAAAGGTCACTGTCTCTTCCTTCTAGGACAAAATGGTGCATTTTGAAGCTTTATTCACAGTAATTTTAGTAATCAAAAGTTTGGTAACGTTTGTCGTTCTAACTGTTTTTCGTTTGATGGATTGTTGTCAACTCTTTTTCATTTTGAATGAATCATTTTTTTATTTTTGTGTATCAAATCAAGACCGATAACAACCAAACCGATAAGTGTATATTATATTTGATTTTGAAAATTTAAAAACCAATTATGTTATTTTGGTTTTGATTTTAACCAATAATTGACCCGTGAACACCTCTACTTGTGGTAATTGATTTTTGTTAAGATTTTAACTTTGTTATTAGGTATAGCGATCGGGGCGGGACAGAGCACTTGCGGGGAAAATTTGCATGAATCCGCGAACACTTTGACCCGTCCCACCTCACCCTACAGAGCCAAAAAAAATCATTTTTAATATGTCCCGCCCTCCCCGCCTCATATAAATCTACCCCCATAATTTTTAATTCTCTTTTTATTTTTTATCGAATTTGATACAAAAAGATGAAATTAATTATTTTTAAAAAAAAACCATTTTATATTTCCTCTGACGCATAAAAATGAATTTTATAATTGAAACAACCTTTATGTTTTCAAGGACTGCTGCTAATAATAAAATTATAATTTTTTTTGAAGTTACTGATGTATTGTTCTACACATTTTTTTCTATTGAAATAGAAGTATCTTAAAAGATCTCATGAATATTATATATGAATTTAGAATGATATGCATTAGTTTGGTTAAGCAGTTGCAAATTTGCAATAGTAAAATAGGAGTAAACTAAAAATAAGTGTATAGCAATTCTAATTACAGGTAAACTTATTCTCAGTATTGATGTCTGATAACTATGAGCAACCAAGACCAATTCTCTGGTAGTTGTGGTGATAATGGAAACTCCGAAAGTCTGCTTATTGAAAACTCACCTCTGATAAAAGCGAAGACTGAGATAGAATGTGAAGATATTGACAGTATTGATAGGATCAGTCAACTACCTGAAGCTCTTATTGTTGTCACCTCTTTTTCATTTTGAATGAATCATTTCTTTTATTTTTGTGTATCAAATCGAAACCGATAACAACCAAACCAATAAGTGTATACTATATTTAATTTGGTTTGATTTTGAAAATTTTAAAACCAATTATGTTGGTTTGGTTTTGATTTTGACCAATAATTGACCCCTGAACACCCCTACTTGTGGTAATTGATTTTTGTTAAGCTTTTAAATTTGTTATTAGGTATGGCAATCGGGGAGGGACAGAGCACTTGCGGGGAAAATTTGCATGAATCCGCGAACACTTTGACCAGTCCCACCTCACCACGCATAGCAAAAAAAATATCGTTTAATCTGTCCTGCCCACCCTTCGCCGTATAAATCCACCCCCGTAATTTTTAATTCTCTTTTTACTTTTTATTGAATTTGATACAAAAATAGGAAATTAATTATTATTTTTTTTAAAAAAATGAATTTTATTTTTCCGCTGACGCATAAAAATCAATCTTTAAAATTGAAACAACCTTTATGTTTTCAAGGACTGCTGCTAATAATAAAATTATAATTTTTTTTGAATTTATTGAAGTATTGTTCTACACATTTTTTTCTATTGAAATAGAAGTATCTTAAAAGAGCTCATCAATAATATAAATGAAATTAGAACGATATGCATTAATTTGGTTAAGCAGTTGCAAATTTGCTGTAGTAAAATACGAGTAAACTAAAAATAAGTGTATAGCAATTCTAATTACAAGTAAACTTATTCTCAGTATTGATGTTTGACAACTATGAGCAACCAAGACCAATTCTCTGGTAGTTGTGGTGATAATGGAAACTCCGAAAGTCTGCTTATTGAAAACTCACCTCTGATAAAAGCGAGAATTGAGATAGAATGTGAAGATATTGACAGTATTGATAGGATCAGTCAACTACCTGAAGCTCTTATTGTTGTCACTTCTATTTCATTTTGAATGAATCATTTCTTTTATTTTTGTGTATCAAATCGAAACCGATAACAACCAAACTGATAAGTGTATACTATATTTAATTTGGTTTGATTTTGAAAATTTTAAAACCAATTATGTTGGTTTGGTTTTGATTTTGACCAATAATTGACCCGTGAACACCCCTACTTGTGGTAATTGATTTTTGTTAAGCTTTTAAATTTGTTATTAGGTATGATAATTGGGGCGGGACAGAGTACTTGCGGAGAAAATTTGCATGAATCCGCGAACACTTTGACCCGTCCCACCTCACCCCACATAGCAAAAAATATATCATTTTTTAATCTGTCCCGCCCACCCTTCGTCGTATAAATCCACCTCCGTAATATTTAATTCTCTTTTTATTTTTTATTGAATTTGATACAAAAATAGGAAATTAATTAGTTATTTTTAAAAAAAAGGGAATTTTATTTTTCCACTGACGCATAAAAATGAATCTTTAAAATTGAAACAACCTTTATGTTTTCAAGGACTGCTGCTAATAATAAAATTATAATTTTTTTTGAAGTTATTGAAGTATTGTTCTACACGTTTTTTTCTATTGAAATAGAAGTATCTTAAAAAATCTCATCAATAATATAAATGAAATTAGAATGATATGCATTAGTTTGGTTAAGCAGTTGCAAATTTGCAGTTGTAAAATAGGAGTAAACTAAAAATTAGTGTATATCAATTCTAATTACGAGTAAACTTATTCTCAGTATTGATGTCTGACAACTATGAGCAACCAAGACCAATTCTCTGGCAGTTGTGGTGATAATGGAAACTCCGAAAATTTGCTTATTGAAAACTCACTTCTGATAAAAGCGAAGATTAAGATAGAATGTGAAGATATTGGCAGTATTGATAGGATCAGTCAACTACCTGAAGCTCTTATTGTTGTCACCTCTTTTTCATTTTGAATGAATCGTTTCTTTTATTTTTGTGTATCAAATCGAAACCGTTAACAACCAAACCGATAAGTGTATACTATATTTAATTTGGTTTGATTTTGAAAATTTTAAAACCAATTATGTTGGTTTGGTTTTTATTTTGACCAATAATTGACCCGTGAACACCCCTACTTGTGGTAATTGATTTTTGTTAAGCTTTTAAATTTTTTATTAGGTATGGCAATCGGGGCGGGACAGAGCACTTGCGGGGAAAATTTGCATGAATCCGCGAACACTTTGACCCGTCCAACCTCACCCCGCATTGCAAAAAAAAATATCATTTTTTAATCTGTCCCGCCTACCCTTCGTCGTATAAATCCACCCCCGTAATTTTTAATTCTCTTTTTATATTTTATTGAATTTGATACAAAAACAGGAAATTAATTATTATTTTTTTTAAAAAAAGGAATTTTATTTTTCCGCTGACGCATAAAAATGAATCTTTAAAATTGAAACAACCTTTATGTTTTCAAGGACTGCTGCTAATAATAAAATTATAATTTTTTTTGAAGTTACTGATGTATTGTTCTACACATTTTTTTCTATTGAAATAGAAGTATCTTAAAAGATCTCATCAATAATATAAATGATATTAGAATGATATACATTAGTTTGGTTAAGCCGTTGCAAATTTGCAGTAGTAAAATAGGAGTAAACTAAAAATAAGTGTATAGCAATTCTAATTACAAGTAAACTTATTCTCAGTATTGATGTTTGACAACTATGAGCAACCAAGACCAATTCTCTGGCAGTTGTGGTGATAATGGATACTACGAAAATCTACTTATTGAAAACTCACCTCTGATAAAAGCAAAAATTGAGATATAATGTGAAGATATTGACAGCATTGATAGGATCAATCAACTACCTGAAGCTTTTATTATTCAAATTCTATCTCGATTGTCCATAACAGATGCGTTCAGAACAACTCTTCTCTCCAAATATTGGCAATACTTCTGGACTTGTATCGACAATATTGTTTATGAAGAGGATTATGGTTGTACAAATAACCTGACAGTTCACAAATTCATTTCCTTAACAGATAATGTACTACCTCTCCTTAGCTGCTCTACCATTAAAAATTTCAGTCTAAACTTTGCGTTCAGATATGATGATGGTGTGTCTTATTTTCCCAAAATTGACAAGTGGCTTGAATTTGCTGTGAATAAGAAAGTGGATGATCTACGCCTGAATATACGTTATACTGTTGATTTGACTAAGCATAACCAACCCTATAGCTTTCCAGAAGTTCTCTGTAATAGTTCATCAATTCTAAAACTCAACTGCAAGAATTGTAGAATATTAGAAGATTGTGTACTAAATTGGACATCTCTGAAGAGTTTAACGCTGGAAAACATTGTCCTCAATTGGAATCTTTGAATCTACATGAAGTTTGTGGTTTTAATCGTTTGCACATGACTTCTCCAAAATGTAGGCCACTGCATTTGATCCATTACGGTCATCCTTGTGGGGATTGGTACTCATTCGAAGGTGATATATGTTGCTTTGAATTTATTGCTCCACATGTTGAAGATTTAATGATTTCTAGGGTTTTAATCATTTAAAAATTAAGCTCGGGGACTTGTCATCTTTGAAACATGCCAATCTTGATCTCGTCTGTGATGAATTTAATCAAATGGATGAACACATAGTGAAAGCTCTTTTGGTAAGTGTTTGTTGTTCTAATGAGCTAATACTCTCTTCTTGGTTTATCAAGGTCAGTTATTAGTCCCAAATGTCTACAGTCTTTTTATGTTGATTGTGAATTGAGCTCCTGTTTTATATTCTGCCTCATTCTTCTGTTCAAGTAATTTCCAATTTGATGTTAGAAGAGGAAGATGTCTCCTTACCATTGCTGGAATGCAGATGGTTGACAATAAGTTCTTGTATTTCAAATCTCTCGTCCCCCCTATTAGACAACCTCATAAGGTCGACTTGTAATTTGGAAAATTTGATGATATTTCCTGACACGCCAGTATGTTTTCAATTCACGATATATTTATATCATATGTATATTGATCCCCTACAGCCTCAACAACTTCGATTTCATTACTATAGTTGTTAAGCTTACCACCTAACCTAATTTGTCCTTGTTCCGTATTTGTAGTACCATCCTTTTTTTGAGGACAAAGAGATAGATTTGTTGGAAGACAAGTACCTCTCCTTTGAAGAAAACATATTCAAAGTTTCCTTACAGAATTTGAAGAATGTCAAGGTTATGCCATTTTGTAGTCGTATGCGTAGATCTGACGAAACAGAGCTCGATCAATTTTTGAAGTTCTTACTTGAGCATGCAATAAATCTAGAGAAACTGGTTATAGTGCTAGAGCATAAGAAATGCAACAGTTGTTCTACTAATACCTCACACATGATGAAGTATTTGTTAGCTTTTCCAACAACTTCTATTAGTGTAGTTATTTCCTTAGGAAAAGTTAGTCAGAATGTTTTCTATAGTGATGTTTGAAACTCTCTTGTGCTTATACAGACCCATAAGATTGCGATATGACTGTAATTTGGCCATGATATTGACTTGGAAAATGACATGTCTGATGGGGAAGATAAATAGGATATGTTGGACATATACTTTGATAAGCTGGCAAAGGAAGAAGATCTATCAACTAGGCAACAAAGAAGTGTAAGCAACAAAATTAAAAAAAAAAAGAGAGACATGAAAGGGAGCATAGTTGAGATGGTAATGTGACTGAGGAATTTATTCCAAGACGCCTATCAATGCGACTAACTAAGCAAAATCATGTGACAATGTCATAAACTTTAACAAGATCCAATAAATCCAAGTAGAATTGATGAACTATCAAGTGTTTGTTGGACAAATTTGAAAAAGAAAACAAATTAGGTTACTTGTTGGGTTTTAAAAGGTGTAAATGAAAAATGAACAGTTGAAACTTTTATGAATAGTTGTGATTTTTTTATGAAGAATTGAGACTTTTCTAGTGACTTTTTTGAAGGGTTGTGACTATTTCAAAGGATTGTGACTTTTCCAAGGGGTTGTGACCTTTCCGATAAGGCATAATAAGCACATGTTTACGCTATTATTTGTTGTCTATAAATATATGGATTTTCTGTTATTTTTCAACAACATATTTTCAGAAATTCTTCTTATTCTTCACAAACAAATTCTAGTGTATTTTTTTTTATGGTTTAGTGGTTCGCTGACATTGTGATTTCCGGTAGCAATAGTAATACTGTGTAACATCTCGCAAATCGAGTTAACTAGGAAGAAGTTAAGAATTTGGAAATAGTCATTTTTGGAAAGAATTGAAATCTGGAAATTTACTTTAGTTGGAAATAGTTGAGTTTTGGTCAACTTCAAACGGCCATAACTTCTAGATCAGAATGAGTTAGGAATACTTCCAGGAATGGTTGGAAAGCTCTTGGAATGATCTTTCCAACGCAGCCGAGTTTGCACGATTCCGAGTTCATATGAGTGAGTTATGCCCTTTGGAAGTTGGGCTGTTCAAATAGGGAAATGTCCAATCCGAATTTTAAAGGGGTATTTTAGTCTTTTCCTTGCCCTATTATTTTGATCCGTTTTTAGGAGTTTAATATGGGTCAAATCAGATTTTTTTCAGTTTTAGAAAATTGGAATTTACGCTAGGGCTTCGAGAAAGGAGAAAAGAGGAGAAAGAAGAAGAAGGGGCAAGATTCGTCAAGATCGATCAATCTAGTTGTGGTTTTCGCCAAGGATTTAATCCTACCAGGTATGTGAGGCTTCCATAACGTTGGGTTCATTCACCCATGTGCCAAACATATTTATTTCAGCATGGATTCGTCCTAAAAGATTTTGAAAGTTGACATTCTTGATATGTATTCTTGATTTTGATGTGGTTCTTGAATTTGGCTGGCATTGGGAAGTTTCTGAGATCGTTACGTCGGATTATCGAGTCGTTTTGAGTTACGTTCTTAGGTACATTTATTGGGTGTCTGTATCTAAAAGAAATTTGCGAAAAAGAATCAAGTTTGGGCGAATTGGGGCAGGGAAACGAAGAAGAAATTTCGTCGGTCGAAATTTGGCAGTGGTGGCGCGTCGCGGATCTGCTTTCCAGTTTTGGGAAAGTTCGTTTCGCATTGCGAAGCCGTCACGGAGCGTTCTGCCTCAAAAGTCTTTTTCAAAACTAAAAATTTAATATGTCTCCACATCGCAGACCCGCCCTCAAATTTTGATAGTTCGGTCTTTTCTCATGTTTAGCTATCTAAAATCATTCCTAAACATTATGATATCTTTCCTATCACAAATCCTAATCCTTGAATCCATAATTCAATTCAAGGAGAGTTAAGAGTCAAGTCAAGATAAGTTCTTAAAGTTTTCAAAAGTCTTTCACAAACGTTTTAACTTTGTTTTAAGACTTAAGTTTCAATTTAAGCAAAGAGTAACGATTTGAAGTTCATTTCTTCAAAGAAGTATATGGGAACTAAGTATTCCCAAGAATTTTGAAAATGTTTTCACATTTTGAGAAAGAAAGGGAACATCGATTCCAAGAGAGATTTTAAGCTATGTTTTAAGTAATTATCTCAAACCAAAGAAAGAAGTTGTTTTAAAACATTTGAGCTAAGTATATTTTTGGAGTAGTATTGAACACCGATATGGAGATGCGAGTTCATATTAACTCAAGCCCCTATAAACCATGTAGCCATCATGGGTAGAAAAGGGTCATACTTTTTAGATGATTCCTTTAGTGCTTTTTAGCATAGACTAGTGGATCCACTTAGTAAGTTAGGTTCTATACCCTCGGCAAGGTATAGGACGGTCCTTGGCAGTGTGAGGTAAAATGTTGTACCATCACTTAGGCTCATAGTGGTGGTTGTCGGTTAGAGAAACTTCCACATAAATTATATTATTTTCTTATATGAGTAAAGTTTAGTTTGTTATTGCATTTTATTTAACGAACTAAGATGTTTTCAACTATTTTATAAACTTTATATACTACTTGTGATTTATTGCTTTATATTTGAGTTAAGTTATTTAGAAGTTGAGAAGAGACAAGGTAAGTGTTTCTTCAGTTTCCTTTCAAGCCTATATCTTGTTTTAGCATTCCAACTCCCATACTCGTACATTCAATGTATTGATGTCAGTTAGCCTGCATCTTATTATGATGCAGACGCAAGTAACCAGGATCAGCATCCATCGCCTCGTTGATCCAGTTGAGCACTCAGAGTCTGTTGTTGAGCCTTCTTGCATTCTAGAGGACTCTTTTTATTTGCTTTCAGTATTAGATAGTTCTTTAGGATGTTGTGGGCCTGTCCCGACATCCATCTTAGTTGTTTTAGAGGCTTCACAGACAGTTAGCAGTCAGATGTCATTACATTATCATTTCTTAATGTAAGACTTGAGTTGCCATTTTGGCCAAGTTGAATGTTGACTTTTAAACATTCTAAGTTATTATGCTAAGCTATTTGAGTAAGTTCATTTGATCATTGTAAAAATGTTTAAAGTCTTCCGTTGAGTCAGTAAGTCAGGCCAAGGGTTCGCTTGAGGCCAACAATGGTCTTTGAGTGCCAGTCCTGCCTAGGGTGTAGGCTCAAGGAGTGACAGACTTGGTATCAGAGCACAGAGTTCAAGAGTCCTAGGGAGTCTATGAAACCGTGTCGGTAGATTCCTAGTTATCGGTGTGAAGCGCACCACATCTATAATTAGGAGGCTGCAACATTTAGGAAAATTTCTCACTTCTTTTACACTCATTTTGTGCGTTAGAGTTTGATCTCTAAAATGTTTCCTTCTAATTCATGCTTGCGCGTGTTTTCAGATAATCATGACTCCATGAAGATCAGTCAAAGGTCGTCCTGCTAGACGTAATGTCGAGGAACAAAAGTTACAAAATGTACCTGAAGTGCAACCTCAAGGAGAAGTCACCAATGCTGAGTTCCGGGAAGCTATCCGGATGTTGAGCCAAGTTGTGACTAACCAGGTTGGGCAACAAAGAGGAACTCGACAAGAAGGGGCTGACACTTCAAGGATTCGTGAGTTCTTGAGGATGAATCCTCCAAGTTTCATTGGTTCAAGCACAATTGAGGACCCAAAGAACTTCATTGAGAAACTGAAAAAGGTATTTGATGTGATGCATGTTGCTAATACTGGGAGAGTTGAACTAGCTGCATATCAACTGAAGAATGTTGCTAGGACTTGGTTTGATCAATGGAAAGAGGGTAGAGCTGAAGATGCACCACCTGCGAGGGGATTGTTTTGAGGAGGCTCTCTTGGGGCGTTTCTTCCCCCAAGAATTGAAAGAGGCTAAGGTATGGGAATTTCTTACACTTAAGCAGGATTCTTTAAGTGTTCCTGAGTATGAGTTGAAGTTCACTCACTATCTTGTTATGCTCCGGAAATGGTTAAGGACATGAGGAGTAGAACGAGCTTGTTTGTTGATGGGTTGTCCCGTCTTTCAAGCAAAGAGAGCAGGGCTGCAATGCTAATCGGGGTTATGGACATATCAAGGTTGATGGTTTATGTGCAGCAGGTTGAGGAAGAGAAGCTAAGGGACAGGGAAGAGTTCAGAAATAAGAAAGCTAAGACAGGAAATGAGTCTGGGTAGAAGAAAGGTAATGTGAACTGTTCGTCCTTTCAGCAAAAGCAAAAGGGACTTGCTCCATCATCTGCTAGTGCACCTACACCCAGAAACAAAGGTGAGTATAATGGTCAGAATTTGCAGAACCTTAGAGCTAGACCTGGACAGTACCAGGGTAATGTGCCACATGGAGGTAATTGGACTCCTGCATGTGCTAGGTGTGGTAGAATTCACCCAGGTAAGTGTTCTTCAGTTTCCTTTCAAGCCTATATCTTGTTTTAGCATTCCAACTAGCATACTCATATATTCAATGTTCTGATGTCAGTTGGCCTGCATCTTATTATGATGCAGACGCAGGTAACCAGGATCAGCATTCAGCGCCTCGTTGATCCAGTTGAGCACTCAGAGTCTGTTGGTGAGCCTACTTGCATTCTGGAGGACTACTTTTATTTGCTTTCAGTATTAGATAGTTCTTTAGGATGTCGTGGGCTTGTCCCGACATCCATCTCAGTTGTTTTAGAGGCTTCATAGACAATTAGCAGTCAGATGTCATTACATTATCATTTCTTATTTTAAGACTTGAGTTGCCATTTTGGCCAAGTTGAATGTTGACTTTTAAACATTCTTAAGTTATTATGCTAAGCTATTTGAGTAAGTTCATTTGATCATTGTAAAAATGCTTAGAGTCTTTCGCTGAGTCAGTAAGCCACGCCAAGGGTTCGCTTGAGGCCAGCAATGGCCTTCGAGTGCCATTCCTGCCCATGGTGTAGTCTCGGGGCATGACATACTGTTTGAACAACATGAGCAACCAAGACCAATTCTCTTGAAACTCTGACAGTTCGCTTATTGAAAACTCAGCTCAGAAAAAATTGAAAAATGAGACAGAATGTGAAGAAATTGATAGGATTAGTAAGCTACGTCATGCTCTTATTGTCGAAATTCTTTCTTTATTGCCCATAACAGATGCGTTCAGAACAACTATTCTCTCTAAAGATTGGCAATACTTCTGGACTTGTATCAACAACATTGTTTATGACAATGAGGAGTATGGTCGTTCAGATAGCTTGATTGTGCACAAATTCATTTCCTTAACGAATAATTTACTACCTCTCCTTAGTTTCTCTACCATTAAAAAGTTCAGTCTGAACTTTGTGTTCAGATATGATGATGGTGTGTCTTATTTTCTGATGATTGACAAGTGACTTGAGTTTTGTTCTGAATAAAAAAGTGGAGGATTTACGCTTGAACATACGGTATATTGTTCATCCCATGGAACATGACCAACCCTATAGCTTACCTGAAGTTCTTTGTAGTAGTTCATCCATTCTAAAACTCAACTGTGAGAAATGCAGAATATTAGAAGATTGTGTACTAAATTGGACATCTCTGAAGAGTTTAACGCTGGAAGATTTGTTTCTCCGAGATGAACACATTAAACAAATAATGTCTAATTGTCATCAATTGGAGTCTTAGATGCTACGTGAATTTTTTTGTTTTTAATCATTTGCACATGACTTCTCCAAAATGTAGGCGACTGGAACTGATCCATCAAGGTCATCCTTATGGGGATTGGTATTCATTCGAAGGTGATACATGTTGCTTTGAAATTGTTGCTCCATATGTTGAATATTTAACAATTTATGGGGTTTTTAATGATACGAGAATTAAGCTGAAGGACTTTTCATCTTTGAATCATGCCAATATTGATCTCGACTGTGATGAATTTGATGAAAAGGATGAAAACATAGTGAAAGATCTTTTGGTAAGCGCTCATTGTGCTAATGAGTTAATACTCTTATCCTGCTTTATCAAGGTTAGTTATCAGTCCCAAATGTCTCCAGTCTTTTTATGTTGATTGTGAATAGATCTCCTGTTTTATTTGCTGAATCATTCTTCTATTTTGGTGATTTCCATTGTGATGTTGGAAGAGGAAAACGTCTCCTTACCATTGCTGGAATGCAGATGGTTGACAATAAGTTCTTGTATTTCAAAACATTTGTTCCCCCTACTAGACAACCTCTTAAGGGAAACTCCTAAGTTGGAAAAGATGATATTTCCTGATAGGACGGTATGTTTTCTATTCTCTTCTTACTTTAAGATATCTTTATGTCAAATGTATATTGATCCCCTACAACCTCAACGACTAACCTGATTTGTCCTTCTTTGGTATCTATAGTATCACCCCTTTTATGAAGACGAAGAGATTGATTTGTCTGAAGACAAGAAGTACCTCTCCATTGAAGAAAACATATTCAAAGTTTCCTTACAGAATTTGAAGAATATCAAGGTTATTCCATTATGTAGTCATACATATACATCTAATGCAATAGACCTCCATCAATTCTTGAAGTTCTTACTTGAGCATGCAATAAATCTAGAGAATCTGGTTATAGTGCCAGAGCATAACGATTGCAACATTTGTTCTACTAATACCTCAAATCCGAATAAGTATTTGTTACATTTTCCAACAAGTACAATTATTTCCTTAGGACCAGTTAGTCATAATGTTTTTTATTCCAAGTATGTTTGAAACTCTATAAAGTATTTTCTTTAGTCACTTTTTAATGCGGAAATATCATTTGATGACGTTACAAGTTACATTCAGGAGGATACCTTTCTAATCTCTTTTTTTTATTTCTTATAAACATGCATGAATATTTCTAGATGATGAACAAGTCATAAATTTAAGATTGTATCCAAATGAGGTGGCTAAAAACATAAATATGTAGCTTCCATTAATTAAAGTAATTAAAACTTAATTATGTGCCAACCATCACTTAGTACAAAAAAAAAATAGTTGCTCATCCCTTAACCTAAGGTTCGTGTTCGTAAAAAGAAGAGTTGGTTGACATCTCTTACTTGGTGGGACTAGCGAAGAATGTGAAGCAGTGGATGGTACTACTTTTGTATACAACAACTCTAATCTGAAAATATTCTGGAATAAAACACTACAAAAAACACCTGATTTGTGGAGGTTTAATTTCGAAGTTACAATCAACATCCATAAATTGTATCGAATGGAGGGGATTTTTGTACCCTCCGCTAATTTTATTAAATTTGTAGGGAATTAAGGGGGTTTCTATACCCTTCACTTATTTTATTAAATTTGCAGCGGTTAAAACCTCCGCTACACTTAAAAATAAAAAAATAGCTACAAAAATTAAACAAATAGATATTTTTAAGAGGCGGTGCTTGTCTTCTAAGAAAAAGAAAAGTAAACGCTATTTCTCCTTAATGAATAGTGAACTCTCCCATTACACTCTAATTTCTTTCTTACACCACCTTTCATACCTATAAAAATATCTAAGGCTTTGCTTCTTCCATCTCTTTCAATGGCGATTCCTCTTACGGCACTGACGATGACGTTGCCGCATTGATACTCTCTGTTAAACAGTGGGTGGAAGATTGATTCTTTGATCGCTTGAATATAAGAAGAGCATCACGTTCTTCCTCCGTTGCCATTTATGGAACCAGTATCAATCCTAAATCAAAGAGGCGGAGGGTTAAGAAAGAAGAAAGAACAAACAAATTGTTTCCACCAGTGGCGGGTCTAGGATTTTCAAAGAGTGTCAATGATTAACCTTAAGGAACTTTTGGAACACCTTAACCAACGCACTAAACCATCTTGGTCTTGTGTTAGGAAGTGTCAGCATTTATATATATATATAATCAAAATTTGACTTATATATAGTGTAATTTTGTGGCAAGGGGTGTTCTTTGTAGTAGTTCATCGCTTATAAAACTCAACTGTGATAACTGCACAATATTAGAAGATTGTGTACTAAATTGGACATCTCTGAAGAGTTTAACGTTGGAAAGTTTGTTTCTCCGGGATGAACACATTAAACAAATAATGTCAAATTGTCCTCAATATGAATCTTTGAAGCTACGTGAACTTTGTGGTTTTAATGGTTTGCACATGACTTCTCCAAAATGTACACAACTGCAATTGATCCATCACGATCATCCTGATGGGAATTGGTATTTATTCAAAGGCGATACATGTTTCTTTTAAATTGTTGCTCCATATGTTTAACATTTAACGATTTTTGGGGATTTTAGTCATACGAAAACTAAGCTTGGGGACTTTTAATCTTTGAACCATGCCAATCTTGATCTCTGTTGTGATAAATTTGATGAAATGGATGAAAAAATAGTGAAAGATCTTTTGGTAAGCGTTCGTTGTGCAAATGAGCTAATACTCTCATCCTGGTTGATCGAACTCAGTTATCAGTCCCAAATGTCTACAGTCTTTTTATGTTGATTGTGAATAGAGCTCATGTTTTATCTTCTGCCTCTTTCTTTGTCACGACTCAGACCATCGTGATTGGCACCCACACTAACCCTCCGGTGGGAGAACCATTACTACAACCCAAACTAACAAATTTTATGAAAACTAAGGCATTTAAAGATACGGAGCAGTTTTAAATGACAATAAAAATACGTAGTTCCCATAAACTCCAAAGGTTTTAACAAACAACTAACCAAACTAATGTGGAAGAACAACCCCTAGAACCTGAAAGTCAATGTACCAAAACTCTACTAACGACAAGTCTAAGAACAAGGGGTACGACCCCGAAACTAAACAACACCTTAAACAAATAGTATGAGTCTGAAAAGAGTGGACTTAAACAAGAGAGATTCATGGCAGCCTGAAAGAACTGGCTCACCCTTGAATCCGGTCACGCTCAATAGTCTCCTAGCTGAGGTCTATCAATAGCCGCCTGAAGATTCCCTATATTCAACAAAGAACAAGCAAGTGTAGTATCAGTACACAACCACGGTGTACTGGTAGGATCACACGGCTATCCCAATAAGTGAAACACATGCAAGTAACCACAACATTATAAAAAAAGGCATATACCGAATATATTCAATATTAGTCATCTTTTCAAGATCAATGTAGCATCACACGTTCTCAATAATACACATTGATTATCAATTTAGAGCAACATACAGTCTTCCAATATCAATCATCATTAGATATGAACGTAATCATCACAAGTAGTTACACAACACAATTCAATGGTCCTCTCACAGAACTCAATTCAATGGTCCTCTCATGGAATCCAATTCAATGGTTCTCTCATGGAACCCACACCCAAACTGTTAGCATACCGAAACGTGGTACTCGATCCAATGTTTATGCCGGAACTTGGCAACCAATCCCATATTTATGCTGGAACGTGGTAGCCGATCCCATGTTTATGCCGGAACGTGGCAACTGATCCCATGTTTATGCCGGAACGTGGCAACCGGTCCATTCAACAAACCACAATCACAATGTATATTCTCACAATCATATAACAAGAGGTGATTCATGGCATACAATTATTCAATTATCCTCATTTATGATTAGGGTGATCAATAATGTAACATTCACATACATACATGCATTATAATGAGCAATTACAAACATATATCACACCAACATGAAATCACAACCATCACCTACCTCGGATCCAAGCTTGAATCCACTAAGGCACTTGGATCTTCCCTTTCCGGATTCTTCCCACTTGTTCGTGGTCTTAAAACATACAATTAACGCAAGGATCAATAAACGAGGCCTAATTACCCGGATTATAATCAACATTATCAACCCTAGGCCAACCCAAGATCCCAATACCCAAATTATGGCTTTTTCCACCATTAACTTCATATCAAAACCTTTTTCCAATGATAATTACCCAAGAAACTACGTTCTACTGATCAAAAAATGGATTCGGAGAGTTAAAACCTTACCTTTAGCCTTAAAAATGGTGAAAAATGGTCAAGAACTCATCTGGGTCGTTCCTTAGCTCTCGAAGTCGAAAAGTGTAGAATAAAGACGTTTTGGGGTTTATTTATGACCTTAAGTCGAGTCGGACCCGCCACAACGGTCCTCACCCCGCTACAGCGGCCCCACCCTGGTGGCAGAAATCCCACCCCAACGGCTTGCACTAAACTAGTGAGCTATTTTAATAATTCCAAGACCCCCATTTCACAACACACCAATAACCAACGACGCTTAGAAAATACTGTTCATGCTAAGATCAGTTTCGGAAGTTCTACTCACCCGAATTCAATTTCGTAAAGTCGTACGGGTTCCTTAACGTCTTAGCTATCTAGTCAAGTCATCAAAATAATAATTAGACCTCTCATTTGTTACCATATTTCCCTAGACCTCACTGACTCTGATTTCGTCCAAATCTGGTCTAGGGTAGGAAATCCAAAGATACTACTCAAAAGTTTTCTGGCTCCAATTCTTTCCCCATTGGCTTTTATAAATAGGAAGAAGCCAATAATTGCAAATAGTCATTTTTGGAAAGAATTAAAATCTAGAAATTTACCTAAGTTAGGAAAAAGTGAGTTTTTGATCAATTTCTAACGGCCATAACTTCTAGATCATGATGAGTTAGGAGCACTTCAAGTTATGGTAGGAAATATCTTGGAATTATCTTTCCAACGCCTCCGAGTTTTCACGATTCCGAGTTCGTATGAGTGAGTTATCCCCTTTGGAATTTGGGTTGTTCAAATAAGGAAATGTCCAATCCGGATTTTTGAAAGGTATTTCAATCTTTTCCTTATCCAATTAATTAAATTTGTTTTAGTGAATTAATTAAGGGTCTAAACTGAACTTGGTCAGTTTTACGCTTTTGGAAAAGAGTTAGGGTTTTAGAGAAGAGGAAAGAAGAGGAGAAAAGAGAAGAGGAAGCAAGATTCGTCAAGATCGTCGAATTTAGCTTGTGGATTTCGTCGGGGGTGATTCCTACAAGGTATGTGAGACCACATAACGTTTGGGTTAGTTCACCCACACGCCAATCATGATTCAACTTCAGAGAAATATGTGTGATTTGAAAGTAAATCCTTTGATGTTCTTGATGAAATTCGTTTGAATTCTTGTGGGTTGTTTTGTTGAAGTTTCTTGCGATTTGATTCATGTTTTTGGGTGTAATTTTGGTTTGAATCTATCATATATTGAGGGTATAAATGATCCTAAGTATTTGGGGAAAGAACCATTGAAGTTTAAAGGGTTTATAGTTGAAAAACGGAGAAGAAAAGTCGTCAAACAACTGGGGAAGAGGGTGGGGCATCACGCCAGCCAGCGCGCCCCAAAGCAGTCCCTGAAAGTGGGGCTCTGGGGTGACGCACCAGCCAGAGCGCCCCAACTTGGTCTCTGAATCTCAAGGGCTGGCGCCTCGCGCCTCTCAGAGCGCCAGGGACGCCAGTTCTCCCCATTCCTCCCCTATCTTTTCGTACTAGTTCCTTAGTGATGTACCTATATTTTTTAGTTGATTCAAACACTCTAAGGTACATCTACACATCATGAAATCATCCATAAATATGAGATTATGAACCTTGAATCCATAATCCAATTCAAGGAAAGTTAAGATCAAAGTCAAGAGAATTTAAGAGTCAAGTCTAGAAGTTAAGAAGCAAGTCAAGGCAAAGTTTATAAAGTTTTCAAAAGTCTTTAACAAACGTTTAACTTTGTTTTAAGACTTAAGTTTCAAGTTAAGCAAAGAGTAAAGTTTGAAGTTCATGTCTTCAAAAGAGTATATCGAGAATATGTATTCCCAAAGAGTAAAATGTTTTCACATTTAAAGAAGAAAGGAAACCTTGATTTCCAAAAGAGCCTTTGAGCTAGTTTTCAGTTAAAAAGTAAATGTCTTCACATTTGAGCAAGAAAGGAAATTGAGATTTCCATGAGAGCTTTTAAGCTAAGTTTTGAGTAATTATCTCAAACCAAAGAATGAGTTTTGTTTTTACAAACACATAAGCTAAGAATATTTTGGGAGTATTATTGAGCACCGATATGGGGATACGAGTTCATATTAACTCAAGTCTCCATAAACCATGTAGCCATCATGGGTATTAAAGGATCATACTTTTTAGATGACTCCTTAAGATGATTTTAGCATAGACTACCTGATCCACTTAGTGAGTTAGGTCCTATACCCCCGGCAAGGTATTGGATGGTCCTTGGCAGCATGAGGTAAAGTGATGTATCACCACTTAGGCTCATAGTGGTGGTTGTCGGTTAGAGAATTTCCCACAGAAAACTATATAATTTTCTATATGAGTAAAGTTGAGTTTGTTATTGCACTTTCTTTAACGAACTAAGTTGTTTCAACTGTTTTTTCAAGATTTCTATATATTGCATATGTTTTATTGCTTTATATTGAGTTAAGTTGTTCAGGAGTTGAGTAAAGCTATGGTAAGTGTTTCTTTCAGATTCTTTTCAAGCATATACCTTGTTTATCATTCCAACTCGCATAATCATACATTCAATGTACTGATGCTAGTTGGCCTGCATCGTCTTATGATGCAGACACAGGTAACCAGGATCAGCATCCAGCACATCATTGATCCAGTTGAGCTTCAGAGTTGTTGGTAAGCCTCCTTGCTTCCGAAGGATCCCCTTTTTCATTACTTTATCATTTTAATTCATTAGGATGTTGGGGGTCTTGTCCCAACATCCATCTCAGTTATTAGAGGCTTCATAGATAGACAGTCAGTTACTTCATTTGTCTTTATTGTGTTATTGACTTATATTCAGATTTGAGTTGCCATTTTGGCTAAGTTAAATGTTTATTTTTAAAACATTATGAGTTCAGTTTGATACAGTTGAGTTATCTTGCATTTGAGTACTTTTTCTTAATGCTTAAAGTCTTCCGCTAAGTAGGTAAGCCAGGCCAAGGGTTCGCTTGGGGCCAGCAATGGTTCTCGAGTGCTAGTCCTTCCCAAGGTGTAGGCTCGGGGCGTGACAATATATTTCATTAACCTCGGGTACTTGAGGGGAATAATTTCCTTAAGGGGACACTGTGCATTCAGTGGGCTCAATTATCTTCTTTGAGAAAAATATTTTGTATATTATTTCTAATATGTTTCTGATTATATTTTCTCTACTGGTTTAATTTTCTAATTTTGAAAACACTCTTTAAACTTTGTTGTTTCTTAACAAGTTCTTCAAAGTTTTTGTTCTAACTATCTTAGGAATACAGGATGAACAACAATCTTAAGGAAATTATTATACTATTGATATTTCTTGTATTCTACTGATTGAGGGAAACATATCATGGAAGTACAAAATTAATGCACTACTTCTTCAGAATCCGGTGCCTTGTTTAGCAAGGTGGAAGTGAGGATGTACCAGAAAAATTGGTGGTATTTCGGTTAAAGATTACACCAGGTAACCTTCTTATAATTTATCCAAAGAGGAAAATAGTTTTTAAAAGTTAACTCTTTTGATATTTATCATGTGTGTCTTTGGAAAAAGATCTGCAAACTATATGTTTTTGAATGAATTTTTCTTGGCAAATAGTGTTGCCTTTAAAAAATTTCAGTTTGTAGAATGAGATATGCAGATTTTAGTTTGATAAGATAGTATGTCAAAATGTTATAGTTGGAAGGCTATTTGAAAAGAAAAACATTTCTATGTGATAATCTAAGAATATGTTTTATTCTATTTGGGAAAAAAACTTTTGTAGTCTTATAGTCCGTGTGAAATTTGATTGTGTATGATTATTGTAGACAAACTTTTGTAGTTTTCTACTCGGGATAAATTAGACTATGCAATTGGTTTGAAGAATATGAAAACTTCACCTAATAAGTTAGTATTGTACTTTTGGTTTTCTACAAACATCATTGTTAAATAGAAACAAATTGTACAATTTTTTTTGTCTTTATTGCTAGTATTCTAAATATTAAGTGGTATGTCTAATTGTGATAGAAAAAAAAGACCAGTGACTTAAAGTGTGTGAATTTTTTCCTGCAATAGGTGTCTCTATGGAATGAACTTTGACACTATGTAAAGATTATCAAAGAGAATCGAAGCATTATAAATCTTTTGTAGAATAATAGTATTTCCAAATGAGGTTCATATGATAGTATGAAAAAAATATGTGGAAAAACTATTTTCAAATACTTGAAAAATATTTTTGAGATCATAGTTAAACTGTGGAGGTTCTTTGCTTATGATAAAGATAAAATTAGACTCAGTGTCTAATTTAAATTTGGAGCACAAGATATGAAATTCAATGATACTTTTGTATTGTGTTAGACCCACAAAATTCTTGGAATATATTTGATGTTGCGGTCGTTGATTTTTTTTTACTAGTATATGGTATGACTAGTATGAAAATACCAAATTATATATATATACTTGTTAAAAATAATTGTGTTCTTTTATGAAAAAAGTGTCACTTAAAATGTTGTGATTTTTCATGAAAAGATTTGTCTATTAAAATAAAACTATTTGTATAGATATGAATATTGGTGGATAGTCATTTGTCATGTTTTGTAAAAGAAGCATTTGGATTATATAGTCTTTATTGGAACCGATGAGACTATGTTCATGGGTAGTTCTATAACAATCAAATTGAAAGTTATGGAATTCTGAAAAGGACATTTGACAAGGTGCGGACTCTAATCAATGATTGTATCACACAAAATTATAAGAAGTAGGAAAAAAATATTTGTGAGGAAAAGCTACCTCACGGAGAGCTTTTCAAACTCAGTATTTTTATTTTTTCTTACTTGCTTGAGTCAAACTGTTTGTGACATGAACAATTGGAACATGTCCATTACAAAACCTTGCAAGGAAAAATGATCAACTTAGAAGTTTTGTGTAACTTTGAGTGCAATAAATAAAAATGTCAAGTTTGTGTTTGTGTCATGAACACTTGGAACATGTCAATTACAAAACCTTGCAAGGAAAATTGATCAACCTAGAAGTTTTCTATAACTTTGAGTGCAACAAATAAAAATGTCAAGTTTGTGTTGAATCTAAATATGCTAAGCATTCTTATAAATCCGTTGAAAGGAATTCTAATCCCCTAAAGTTGACTTACACTGACTTTTGTAATATGAAGTCAGAACCATCTCGTGGTGGAAAAAAGTATCTCATAACTTTTATCGACAATTGCATTAGATACAGTTATATCTATTTGCTGAATGTTAAGGATGAAGTAATAAAAACGTTAAGGCAGTATAATATTGAGGTTGAAAATCAATTAGGAAAAAGATAGAAAGTGATAGAGATGGAGAGTTTAAGTCTCCTTTTGCATAAATATGTTTAATAATTCCCCATTCACCTCAATCTAATGAAATTGTAGAAGGAAAAAAACTTAACTTTGAAGGAAATGATGGATACATTACTTATCAGTTCAAGTTTACCAAAAAACTTGTATGGAGAAGCTATCCTTACAGCAAAAGGGAACAACAAAAAGCTTTGTCTTTTTAGAAAGAAAGCAATAAAAAGTTTTGTTTGTTCAAGATACAATCTATTCCATATGAGAAGACTGTGGACTGTAAAATTAGACTTGAGTAGTCTAGTGAAGGGTCTAAAAGACCTTGGAAAGAACAAAAGGAGCATGTACTTAATAAAGAGATTCAGAAGCGTAATAAATGTCAAAGGACATCTACTTTCTTTGGAACTGATTTTGTAACATTTCAAATGTCTTTTGTGGACTCATCCTTTTGGAAAGATGGTGTCAAGGGTGAGATTGATTCAATCTAGAGCAACCACATTGGAAGTTGATTGATCTTGTCTCAGGAAATAAACCTTTGGGTTCAAAGTGAATCTTCCGAAGGAAAATGAAAGTCGATGGAACTGTTGACAAATACAAAGCAAGACTTTTGTCAAAGGCTTTAGACAAAAAGATGTTCTTGATTTTGTCAACACATACTCGCCAGTAACTAGAATTACATTCATTCGGATGTTAATTGCCTTAGTTGTGGTATATGACCTCCAAATTCATCAAATGAATGTGAAAACAACTTTCTTAAATGGAGAATTCGGGGAAGAAATTTACATGTAATAGCCCGAGGGTTTTGTGGCTCATGGTAAAGAAAAGAAAGTGTGTGAACTTGTTAAGTCACTTTGTGGATTAAAACAAGAACCCAAACAGTGACATAAGAAATTTGATCAAACCATGTTGGCAAATGAATTTAAGAATGATGGAAGTGATAAATGTGTTTATATTAAAATCACAAGGTCATTGTTTGTTTGTATATTGGTGACCTGTTGATCATCGATAGATACACTAATGACATAAATGCTACTAGACATATGCTAGACGCAACTTTGATATGAAAGATCTTGGAGTTGCTGATGCGATCTTAGGTATAAGAATCCTTAGAACTCCATAATGTTTAACATTGTCACGGTCTCATTACATTGAAAAGGTACTTGACTAGTTCAAATATTTGGATTTTAATATTGTCAAGACTCAAATAAAGGCGAAAGTGACTCACAATTGAATTATGCTAGAGTATTGGAAAGTATGATGTATATCAGGAAGTGTACATGATCAAATATAACATGTGTTATTAGTAAACTAAGTCAGTTCACGAGTAATCCCAATTGAACTCATTGGATGAAAATGAAAAGAGTTTTTGGGTATTTGAAATATACTCAAAACTATGCCTTGCATTATAACAAATATCCCTGCAGTATTGTAAGGATATAGTGATGCAAATTGGATCACCTTATCAAATGAAGTAAAATCCACGAGTGGATATGTACTAATTCTTGGTGGAGTAGCAGTCTTGGAAATCATCCAAACAGACATGTATTGCTAGCTCTACAATGATTTATGAGCTTGTCGCTCTAGATAAGGCCGGTGAATAAGTTGAAATACTCCAAAATTTCTTGATAGATATTCTCTTTTGGTCCGAAACTTTGGCATCAGTATGCATACGCTTTGATAGTCAAAATGTAATAGATAGGGCATGGAGCATGATGTATAACGGAAAGTCTCGTCATATAAGACGTAGACATAATACCTTCAGAAAACTACTCTCTAGTGGAATCATCACAATTAACTATGTAAAGTCAAAGGATAATGTGTCGGATCCACTTACAAAAATCCTAACTAGAGAGAGAGTTGAAAGATCATCTAAGGGAATGGGTTTACGGCTTAGGACAAGTCATCATGGCAGTAACTCTACCTAGCACACTGGAGATCCCAAGAGTTAGGTTCAAGGAGAAAATAAAGTTGTGAGTGATGGTTCGGCATTTTCAACCAACTCAATCCATTCTCATGATGAAGACAATGCTCAGGAACAAGAATAAAATACTAAGGCTTGTTAACGAGTTAATAAAGCTTAAATTTTTTAATAATTTGCTAAGTTTGGCAAATTTGACCAAATAGTGCATCTATGTGATACACGTGTTAGAAATCACATATATGAGTGTGAAGTGGAAGTCTCTTCAAAGAGAATCATTGTAAAAAGTATATTCTCTATACACTCATGAAACCATTAGGTGCTCATGGCTGAAACGAACACAACCGTAAAAACCATAAACGGTAAAGGGTTGATTGTGTGACACATGGTTGTCTATGTATACACCAAAGCTTGACGGTTCAAAGATATCAAATCTACTGATTGACTAAGTATATCCGACATATGTTCACTGCGGAAAGTTCAAAGGGAAACCTACTTATCCAGATGCAATTAATTCTTGCTTGTAAAGTATACACACTTGTATGTTTCGCTGTCTTAGATTCATTCCCCATTCATGCGGGGGATTGTTGAGTTTTAAAAGGTGTGAATGGAAAATGAAGAGTTGTGACTTTTATGAAGAGTTGTGACTTTTATGAAAAGTTGCAACTTTTATGAAGAGTTGTGACTTTTATGAAGAATTGTGACTTTTATGAAAAGTTGTGACTTTTATGAAAGGTTGTGACTTTTCAAAAAGATTATGGCTTTTACAAAGGCTTGTGACCTTTCCGGTAAGGAACAACAAGAACCTATTCACACTACCCTTTGTTGTCTATAAATAGAGGGATTTCCTCACATTTTGAGAGAACCAATTTTCTACACTTCTTCTACTACTAATAAATCTAGTATTCTAAGTGTACTTTATGGTCGTTGAGTGGTTCGCTGACACCGTGGTTTTAGGTACCGATACACCGGTGAGTAAGATCATTCTATCCTGGGAGGATATATTCCATTAACCTCGGGTACTTGATGGGAATAATTTCCTTAAGGGGACACTGTGCATTCAGTGGGCTCAATTATCTTCTTTGAGAAAAATGTTTTGTATATTGTTTCTAATTTGTTTCTGATTCTATTTTCTCTACTAGTATTAATTTTCTAGTTTTGAAAATACTCTTTAAAGTTTATTGTTTCTTATGAAGTTCTTCAAAGTTTTTGTTTTAGCATCTTAGGAATACAGGATGAACAACAAGATCCTCCCGTGAAGGGATAACCAACAGATAAAATTGTGCTTAGGAAGAATTCTTTTGCACCAAATCTACCTGCTCCATAGCCACTCTTTTATCTCTCCTCTTCCCCATGTATACCCACTTGCTACTGTGTATTTGCCCTCAAGTTTAAGCCATCCATTGTGGTTGTATCCTGGTGCAAATTGATGACACATTTTTTTCCAATACCAACATCTATCATGTGGAATAGCATATTGCCACCAATTCGTGCCCTCAGGGTGAACCCATGATTTGAAGATAAGGGGGGACCACTAAGGGTGGCCTCAAGGGTAAGGCCATGGTTAAGGGTAAGATTAGCAAAGCGCCCTACTTAGGCGTCCAAAATTTTGAGGCTCCAATAAATTATAATAGTGAATTTTATTATTTTATTTCACTTTAACCAATATTGAACGTTATAATTAAAAAAAATTAAAAGAAGGAACAATCAACTTTTTATCAAGAATATTTTAGAACTTTGAATAAATAACATAAACCATCTACAATATGAGCCCTTAAACCATGTCTTACAAAATCGATGCATTTTTGTTCCGAATCTAATTTAAGGATATTCATTATCATTAATATCAGGGGTTGACAAGGCCCTTGTTGAATATAGTGTATTCTAACTTCATCTCGTATTCTAGGGCTATATTTATCAATGGATATTCTTTCTCTGGGATCCGGATTAAGTGGTTGCAAATCAAACTCATCTATAAAACGCGAAGAATTGTCTCTAAAACTAGCACTTGGTTAAGAAAAATTATGTTTCTTCAAAAATCTATTCATTTCAAATCACAAGAATCAACACAAATTCTTACAAAAAAAATACACTTGTAAAGAAGAACTTATCAATTTATGCGGGATAATGGGGGTAGGACTTCAATTATGCAACGAAGAATACTTGTAAGTGGTACGTTGTAGATTTTCTAGCAGTCTTATATTTTTTTTAGAATTGTGTTAGGGCTTTTATTTGTTTTTATAATCAATTAAGAAAGGAAGATGAGATGGCAAAAAAGGTGGTTAAGAAAAGGGGGAGCGGGGGGGGGGGGGGGGGGGG
>JAJOOR010012640.1:0-48720 GCA_036250505.1 Solanum acaule
GCAAACAAGTAAAGAGCAAAATCAACAAAAATAAAGAGAGATATGAATATGGAGACGGGATTCTTGGGATGTGATAGGAATACAGGATAAACTAGACTATTGGGTGCTTTTGATGGTCAATTGGTTGAATATTCGTGACTAGGCTAGACTACAGTGGGGGTAAATTCTCTCTCGAGCAACTTACCCCTAATCAACCTAGTTTCTCTCAAACACCGGGTTGCCACTTTAAGCACAGTCTCCGCCTTAGCCCACTCACTCTCTCGAGCTGAGTGTGTGGGAGAAGGACTAGGGTTTACTCTCTCAAGCTGAACATCATGTCGACCCAATCCCACCGGCTATCAATTTAGTAGTCTTAGTTTTACGACCTCTCTCTCGAGCAAGTTGAAAACACAAAGGTGAAATCATATTTGCAACTATAATTTCATTAAGATCCACCAAAATTACTAAATGAAATCACATCTAAACAACAAATAAACCATCAACAAGCAAGACCCAACAGATAATCTAACCCATATTCATAAAATCACACCCCAAGAATTGGGGTTTTAGGTAGACATGTAAAAGAGATAAAAAATTATACCAATCTCAGTTTCCATCAATGGGTATGCAAGATTATGTCTTAAAACAAGTCAAGATTGAAGAATCCACAAGACCCAAGTCCAAAATCATGGAGTCGAAACCCTTTCAATCTTCAAGTTCTTCAAAACCCTCTCCAAACTTTGGGAGAATATTGTCTCTCAAAATTGTATACTGAACTAAATACAACTAAAACTGACTACTAAGAATAAAATCTGAACTAGTATTTATAGTTTTCAGAAAGTATGTTACGAAGGAGCCATTAGTCACAGTTAGTCGGGATCGCCGATACACTCGACGATCTGCCCTTTGGTCTTCTTCATCGCCTTTCAACTCTTGCCTTTAGCATCTTCGTGTCCTGGATCATTGGGCGGTATAGTACTTTTTCACGGAACTACTCGACGATATGCCAACTGTTCCATTTCACCGCCGATTTGATCTTTTCCTTCAAGGCTCAGTACACTGCAATAAAAGGAGAGGATAAGACATTTTGGCGACTCGCCGAACGGGTTCAGCGATTCTCAGATCTTCATTTCTTCATCCTTTCAGCTGCCTGTGTTCCTTTGTGCTAAGTAGTGTCCATGCTTTCCCTCAAACTCCAAATACCTGAAACATAAGGGTTTTCATAAGATATTGAGACAAAATATGCATTTGAGGACACTAATTCTATCAAAACATAGCCCTAACTGAGTCCAATTTGTGGATTCATCAACACCCCCAACTTAAACTTTTGCTTTTCCTCAAGCAGACTCAAGTTCAGCCATTCAAAAAGGGTGTCTCGAACAGTGCTACACAAGACTCAATCATGAATGCACACAACAAGACTCAATTTACTTTTGCAAAGATCAAATTTGCACTCAAAGATTCAAGTTGTGACTCACCAATATCAAAGAATCTCAGGCTCAAAATACTTGCTTCAAATGCAAGTTCAAGCTCAACCAAAGTGTTCAAATGCCCTCACACGAGGAATGATTCCATATTCACACACAATGGTTTGCAATTTAAAGCTTTGAAATCAAATGCAACGCTCACACTAACAAAGATGAACGCGATGCATACTTTCACCCATAGGTTTGCCCGTATTTTCAAATCAACATTTGTTTCGGTCACTCAAGATCAAAAAGGTCTTTTCAATGTGGTACTCACAACACTTCCTTTCCTTTTCCTTCATCATATTTTCTAGTGTTCATAATTCATCCCATTATTTACTTCGCATGATTTTTTTTTGGAAACCCCATTTTCTTTATATTTTCACACTTTATTCCTCAACTTGTTCATTCTTTTTCTTTTTGTTTCTTTCTTTGCGCTCTATTTTTTTTGTATGGAGGGGTTTCATTTTTCTGAAAACCATGGGTAAGACAGACTTTCTTGCACTTCTTGATTTACCCTTTCATTTCACTACACCCCCTACTTAGGCTTTTGGCCTAAGTTGCCTATTCAACTAACCACAACTTCATGAGGATTATGGGTAATGGATAAAGAAAGGTTATGTTTGCATCAAGTTTCTTCCAAAGATAGGTAAGGTTCAAGGGGAGTTAAAAAGAGGTTCACACAAGCTCACAAGGTAGGACACAAAGAGATATATGTCAAATTGGCTCACACTCTTTAGAATTGCCTTAGATCATATCAAGAGATAGTCTTACTTAGTCGACCGAACCAACGGGGAAAATTCTAGGATCTACCATGCATGTTTCAAAGTAAGCTCACCATACTAGGCATTGACACTACAGTCAAACAAGCCTGCACAATTTCTCTAGTGTGCAATGATCATCACAAGAGACTCATTTCGATACAAGGCTAGCCATAATGAGATGCAAAGAGTTCACATATTGTCTATGCAACTTCATTTGGCCTCATCGTAGCCGCACATTCATGTTCGTTCGATTAAGAGAACTATTCAAGTCATCGATATTGATCAGAAATGAGACTCAAATTTTGCAAAAGAACAGCCACATTCAATCACACAAGGGGTGGCAAAAGTTTTTCGAAAGGTTCAAAATCATTTGCAATTTAAAATGCGAAGCCACAAGCTCAAACATCCACAAAAAAGCAGTGTAATAACACAGTAATAGCTCACAACCCAAAATATATAATCAAAATAAATATGCACAAAGATGGGCCTCACCCCACCACAAACAAAAATCATTTGTCCTCAAATGCGAATGAAAGTATCCAAAAGTAAAAGTAAGAAAGAGAGGAAGGTAAAGAAAGGTCCTTTCTACACAGTTGCTCCATCTGTCGGGGCCTCAGTGCCCAGTGTAGTGCTCTGAATATGGGCATTAGTCCCCGGAGTAACGTCAGAAGGAATAGCAGAGCCAGATTTACTAGGGGATGTTGTGGACGTCTCAGTCGGCGATGTTTGAGTCACTGGCTGCACAACTGTCTCTACAAGATCTGGAAAACCTCTGAATATGCTCTCATCTCCTCATTATGTGCTGCTATCAGCTCCTCGTCTGTCTCTACATCTGACTCCTCATATGTTGTGCCATCCTTCTACACCATCGGAGGAATCCCCGAGGTTTTAGGAGCATCCTTGTCATCTGCACCCTTGATCAATGAAGTGAAGTCGGTAGAATTCAAATAGTCTACGTCCTTCCTTAAATATGTTACTTCGGCTTTCAAAGCCTAAACCTCGGATGTCTCCCTCTGTCTGCTCTCACAAGCAGTGACTCTAGTAGCCATATCATCAATAGACGCCCTAAGGGGGGTTAGTGTAGCCAAGATAGCACTATCAATCATCCCTGGAATGGATCTCTTAAATCGAGTTGCCCTCACATCAGTGGAATAGGCTAGATTTCCCATTTTCAGGATCATCGCCTGAGTAATCGTGGTTGGCTGGGAGGATTATGAAACACCTGGGACGTGTGAAGAAGAGAAAGGGGCAGGTGTACCTAAAGGCTCAGAGGTTGGAGTCGGTGAAGATGCCTCTGCTTGTAACGTGTCAACATCGACCTCTGGGGAAGTATCTGCCGGAGCTGCTCTCCTTCTGTCAACCTCTGCTCGTGTGTACTCGACCTCAATATTCCGGATGTTAGTGGAGGAAGACAGGGTGATCTTAATATCCCTCTTAGTGTCCCAAGGCACTCTAGCACACTGGCACAACTCGGTGATCAAGATTGGAAATGGCAGAGAAGTCAACTTCTGTTTGGATCTCATGGCCATCTCTTGTGAAATCAGCAGTCCCAGGTGAATGCATCTCCTAGACATGATAGAACCAAGGCAAGCTACCTTAGGATGGCGCAAAATGGACTCGTTCTGGGATATCATTATGATGCTGCTGATGAAGCCAAACCAGAACCTGGCATCAATGTTCAAGTCCCTCTTCTCAATAGAGGCTCCTATCCCGATCCACCTCGGGGTGGTGTCAAAAATCAAAGGAGCCAACTAACCCTTCAAATCATGTAGGGACTGAACAATAGGAAACCTATTGTAAGGAAGTACAAAGTACAACGGTCTACCAAATACAGTGTTAATATACTCGTTATGGCTCTCAACTTCCTTGCCTCTAACCATGACCAACCTTACTGGTCTAAACTCGCTTGCCTTCTTCTTGTTCTTGAGCACCAACTGCCCAGAAGCTGTGTAAAAATCCCTAACCCTAGAAGAAATGTAAGTGCCTCGGGGCCTTGTGAATTGCTCAAACTCATGGTATCGGAGGGTGTCAATCACATTGGGATACTGCCTTCTAGGCTCTCCATAGAGAATAGTTTCTCCTCTAGGATGGTCTGTACCACATCATATCTCAATCTGTTCAGCAGTTTAGGTAGAAAAATGATAGGGAGTGCAAGGGCCACTGGAGATGCCTGAGCTAGCACTGAATCTGTTTCAAAAGGGGTGGCAGCTGTGGGAACTCTGGTGGGCGAGGATTGAGATCTAGCCTAGCGTCTACTCCTTCGATGAGTCAAAGGCTCCTCGTCTTCTATTTCAGAAAATTCCACCTGGGTTTCAATATCTACTTATTTCCTAGTTATGTGCTTCTTCTGTTTGCCTTTATCGCTCGGTGGGACTTCATCTCCTTTCCTCTTTTAAGGATTTGACCCCCCCAGTTTATGGTTATGCCCTTTGCTTTCTTCTGAAGTTGCGTGGTTAGATTTGTAAGTACCATATCTGAAAATAGAACATAAGCACAAAAAATCTATTGCAGACAAACTCACCGATCTATTGGGCGAGTTGCCGAACCTCGTTGGCGAGCTAAGTTGGGCTCGCCGAAGGGATTGGCTTAAAAATTATGGCAAGTTGGTAATAGGAAGGCCCTTCGACGAGCAAAGGTTTGTCTGCAGAAAGTTACAGTGCAAGAAGGGTTTCAGAGGTGCAAATAAAAAGCGATCAAGAGTACTTTCGGCGACCTCAGACTTCTCGCCGAAAGTTACAGACTCAAACCACAAATTTAACATGAAATTAAAAGTGAGATGAAGACATTAGGCGAAACGCCGAGTAATTTGGCAAGCTCGACCCAACTCGCTGAATGGCCCAACGTGGCCATATTCTATCCACCTTCTCAAATTCTACCCCGCAACCCCCGAAAACAAAATCAAAGCATGCACTAATGGAATTAAAACAAGACCCGTACTACCCATAACCCCGAGATACACTGATTTTTTTCAGTTTTGCCAAATTTGGCCATTTGACGATATTTGCTTTTAAGAGTGGTGTTACCCGCTCTACCATTGAGCAGTTTTTGTCATTTAGCACAAACATGGGCTACTCAGACTTCACCCAATCAATCTAAACAACACGCAAGAACATCCCAATACAATTTCATTCATTTATAAGCACAAAAATTACGGGCATTTGTTGATCAAAACAATTTGGGCAAGATTTTCAAATTAAAATTGGCATTTAAGCATTCTAATTCTATCAGAGAGACCCAGCACACATCAACACGGTACGATCATTGCAAGTGAGTACAAAATTTTTGAATGTAAACTCGGCATTTGGAAACCAACCTTATATGCTGATTAAAACGCAATTGAAAAGCTAGGCGGAAAAGAAATCCTAGTTCCGAGCACTAATCAACAACTAAAATACTACTGAAATATAAAAATATTAAAGATAATACCTTGGTGTGAGTTTGTGAAGTTTAAAAGCGAGGGAAAGTGTAATTCTAAGACTCTTGGCCATCATAAACTGTCCAGTTTGCGCACATTCGGCTACATTAGTTGCACTCGCCGATGGTCACTTTACTCACTGAGTTTTACATGACCTTCAGTCAAAGTGAGGGTCCAAACGACGGTCTTCATCGTGAACGCCAAACAGGTCGGCGAGTCGCCAAATTGCTCCAGGCCTCACCGAGTTTTACAAACTCCAAGTTAGTCTTGTGTGGAGTCAAATGGTAGGTCAAATCGGGCACGCCGACCATTTCGGTGATTTGCCGACTGACCATTTTACTCGCCAATATGCATTTTTCAAACACTTTTAGCATTTAAACCTACACTACTAACACACCATTATTTATAAAAGCAAAAAAATACATTTAAAACGTTGGGTTGCCTCCCAAGAAGTGCCTTAGTTAACGTCGTGGCACGACGTGAGGCCTTACTCATTCTCCATTAGTGGGGTTGGTCCTAGTGTTACTAGGTAACCCCAGTAGTTCATTTGAGTGAAGAGAAGGAATTGCATAACTCATGAGTGTCCTGATCAGCCAGATCGATCAAGAATGGGAGCCAATCATTTTATTCAACACTTCAATATTCTCTTTCATCTCTTCCAACATTCTATCTTGTTCAGTAATCTTTTTGAGAATGATTTGGAGTGTGTCCTTGACATGATTGTTCTCCCTGTCTCTAGACTGTTTCTGCTCATGAGGGGGTATGTACCTCCCTCGGCTCTTGCACTGGTTTTCCACCTCTGATATTTTGGTGGCCAACTCGTTCAACTGAGTTGCTAGTGCGGTTAACTTGAAGTCCCTCTCGTCTTCTTGACTTGTCTTAGCCGAGTTGCTACCATTTCCCTCAGCCATGCTCATGGTATCTGCCTACATCAACAACTTCAAAGCAAAACAAAACTAAAAATAAATTTAGTAAACTACGACTATCAGAATAAAAATTCGTCTTAACCAAACAATTTCATGAAACACCACTCCCCAATAGTAGCATTATTTGATGTTTGCGTAATCAAGACATAACTTCCAATGCAACTGTCTACGATCGTACAATGGTAAAGTAACCTAACCATGGGTTGGGGTCGATCCCCAACGGAGCGGTTCCTGAGAATTAGTAGTTAAGTGCAAAAGTGCTTAAGCTAACCGTAGCTAAAGACTTTATCAAATGAAGACATGATAAATTAAAGGGTTTGACACGAGTGACAATTATCAATGGTGGGTTTGTAAATAATTAAAGAGAAAACTCAACAAAAATAAAGAGTGATACGAATATGGAGATGGGATTCTTGGGATGTGTTTGGAATACGGGATAAACTAGATTATTGGGTACATGCTTTTGATAGTAAATTCGTTGAATATTTGTGACTAGGCTAGACTATAGTGGGGGTAAATTCTCTCTCGAGCAACTTACCGCGAATCAACCCGGTTTCTCTCGAACACCGGGTTGCCGCTTTAAGCACAGCCTCCGCCTTAGCCCACTCACTCTCTCGAGCTGAGTGTGTGGGAGAAGGACTAGGGTTCACTCTCTTGAGCTGAACCTCATGTCGACCAAATCCCACCGGCCATCAATTTAGTAGTCATAATTTTACGACCTCTCTCTCGAGCAAGCCGAAAACACAAAGGTGAAATCGTATTTGCAACTACAATTTCATTAAGCTCTACCACAACTACTAAACCAAATCACATCTAAACCGCAAATAAACCATCAACAATCAAGACCCAACAGATAATCTAACCCATATTCACAAAATCACACCCCAAGAATTGGGGTTTTATCTAGACATGTAAAAGAGATAAAAAAAATTATATCAATCTCAGTTTCCATCAATGGATATGCAAGATTAAATCTTAAAACAAGTCAAGAGTGAGGAATCCACAAGACCTAAGTCTAAAATATTGGAGTTGAAACTCTTTGAATCTTCAAGTTCTTCAAAACCCTCTCCAAACTTAGATTGAATTTTGGCTCTCAAAAATATATTCTAAACTTAATACAACTAAAACTGACTACTAAGAATAAAACTGAACTAGTATTTATAGTTTTCAGAAAATGTGTTGCGAAGAAGCCATTCGGCGTAGTTAGTCGGGATCATCGATAAACTCGGTGATCCACCCTTTGGTCTGCTTTATCGCCTTTCAACTCTTGCCTTCAGCATATTTGCATCCTGGATCATTGGGCTATATAGTACTGCTTCGCAGACCTGCTCGCCGACACGCTGACAACTCTATTTCACTACCGATTTGATCTTTTCCTTCAGGGCTTTACACACTAGAACAAAAGGCGAGGATAAGATCCTTTGGCGACTGGCTGAACGGGTTCAGTGATTCTGAGATCTTCATTTCTTCGTTCTTTCAGCTGCCTTTGTTATTTTTTGCTAATTAGTGTCCATGCTTTCTCTCAAACTCCAACTACCTGAAACTTAAGGGTTTTCATCAGATATTGAGACAAAATATGCATTTGAGGACACTAATTCTATCAAAATATATCCCTAAATGAGTCCAATTTGTGGACTAATCACCTCCATATAGAGATGGAATATCAGACACAGGAAGGGCATGGTGGTGATGGTCTTGAAGGCCCTCTCCTGGATCTCTGCTATCAGGATGCGAGCAAAATCTATCTCCAAACCTGCCATTATGGCTGCTATCATCACGGACCGGTCCCATGTAACAACATTGTCTACCTGAGTAGGGGACAGTCCATTCTGAACTAATAACCAGAAGAACTTCGCAACGAAGCTCAGTGTCGCCTTTCTAATACCATGAGTAGGAGTTTGTACCCAGTCAGTGCGCTCCCCATCCTCAGCAATATGACGTTCCATCCACCTCTAAAGTTTCTCTCTCTACTCGACATCCCTCTGAATACCCCGCTCAAAATGATGCCCATTTGTAGTCATACTCTGCTGTATTAATCGGCAGAGTGTGGGCTGGACCATAGATGAACCGGCGGATAGTGGTCTCAGAGATATCCACGGGGAAGTTACGCACCAAGGTCGTCTGGAGTAAGGGCTGAGTTACGGGCTTGGCTCATTTAGAGATGGAATTTTGGATGGTGGTAGCATAAGTGGCATAGAACTCTCTGGTCATCTCCTCGTTGTAGTTCTCGGGGCTCCGTGCCATCCACTTGCATATGTGCCTCATGAAGAGCTCCTCAATAACTGGTGTAGTGTGGAGGCTGCCTGTAAGGACCCTGCACTCCTCAGTAACAATACTAGCCATCCTCCGGTGTTCATTCAACATAGTCTCATTCTTATATAATTGGTACTAGCCCGCAACACACCATCTGTTTGGCTTATCGACATTGGGGCAGGCTCAAGTCTGGTAGGTATCGAGATGTCGCCAGAGCTATTGGCATTAGAGGAAGAAGTGGTGCTACCGCTAGTACTGGAGCCGGACTGTGACTCTGAGCTAGACTGTGCCTCTCCAACCTGTGTGGCCCCCTCCTCAGATTGAGGGGCAATGACCTCGTCACTTGTGGACAAAACCTATCGGGACTGTCTCCTAGTGGTCGGTGGTATAGTAGGGGAACCCCTAGTAGTAGGTGGGACATACTCCCAATTGTTGTCCTTATCCAACAGGCGTCGGGAAGGGACTACGGACATGGACTTGCCCTTCCTGGCGTTTACCGGTGCTTCCTTCGGGGACATGGTACCTGTGGAAGACTAGTTAATTCCAAAACAAAATAATAACTCTAATGGAATAATTTTAGAACAAGATTCAGACATAGAAAAAACTAAAAAAAAATTGAGACAGTAGCTGAAGTGGTGACCCACGGTGGGTACCTATGGTCCGTCGATGGAACGACGACCCGTGGGTCCCCTCCATAGGTCAGAGGGTCACATATTTGGGTTTCAGATGGGGAACCACGGATGTGCACGGTCCGTTGATCAAACGTTGGACCGTAGTCCACACCGTAGTTCTACACTTAAAACAATTTTGTGTGTGCCATCGACCCAAGGACAATGACCTACGTTACCTTTGTGGGGTTCGTCGGTCAATTTTATGCCAGGTAGACCCTTCAACTTTTGTACGATCCATAATTTCAACAAAAAATCCATCAAACTAAGCCTACACATGCATTTCAATGTATATTTTGGAAGTTCATCATCCTTAGGGTTGGGATCATTCAATTTCGTTCACATTCACACAAAAACCATTCAATAACCCTAACTAATAACTCCCAATTAGGCCTATTAATCTTTTTAGTTGATTTTAATTAACTACACACTTACATACCATCATTCCAAGGGTCTTTCTAAACTACAATTCAACATGTTCACAAAGTAAGATAAAAAACCAAGGTCAAGTTCAACTTTGTGATTTCAAATGATAAACAATGACAAGTTCAAAGTTATTTTGAAATCGCTTACCTTACAAGAAAATCGAAGTTGGTGAGTGTGTTAATGCAATGAAATCCTTGTATATTTGCTAGCCTTCGACACCGAACCCAGAATTTGAAAGTGTTGGGGAAGAAAATGGAAGTGTTGGAATGATTTGGTAGAGATGAGGGGAGGTATGTGATTTTGAATTTAATGTAGATTAGTTTGGGGAGTGATATGGGGGATATTTAATGGATGATTATGGGTATTTGTATGGTTAAAAACGGTTGGAGGGGTGATATGGAAGTGGGTGATGTTTTAGAAATGAAAGATTTTATAAAAAAAGGGTCCAAGTCAATATGAGCTTTCTAGGAAACAAGCACAACCGTGAGTTGAATAAGAGCATCATATCACCCACAATAAATTCACACTAGTCAATCTTTTATCATGGTACTTCTTCGTCTTCTCCTTGTATAAGGCTGAACTCTCATATTCTTTTAGGCGAAACTCATCAAGCTCATTCATGTCATTCAATCTTTGACTCGATGCGGCTCCCCAATCCAAATTAAACTTCTTTAGCGCCCACATTGCTTTATGATCTAGCTCTATAGGCATGGCATGACTTCCCATATACAAGTTGGTAGGGGAAATACTTATGGGAGACTTGAATGCGATGTGATAGGCCCATAAAGCATCATCAAGCCTTATTGACCAATCAGTTCTATTGGCGTTCACAGTCTTTGCAAGGATTTGCTTTATCTCTCTGCTTGACACCTAAACTTGCCAACTAGAAAACGGATGATAAGGAGTGGCGACATTGTGACGAACCACAAATTTCTCTAGCAACGCCTTGAACAACTTATTAGAAAAGTATAAACCTCCATCGTTGATAATCGCCCTAGGTGTACCAAATCAGGAGAAGATATTCTTTTTAAGGAATGCGCTGACACTCTATCCCTCATAGTTTGAAAGTGCAATTACTTCCACTCATTCCCATATATAGTCAACCGCAACAAGAATATACTTCATCCCATGTGAAATTACAAAGGGATGCATGAAGTCAAGTCCCCAGACATCAAATAAATCAATCAGCAATATCGGATTCATAGGTAGCTCTTGCTTCTTTGAAATTCCTTCTTCTCTTTGGCAATAGTCAAAAGACATGGCGAAATCATGAGCATCTTGGTGGATGGTAGGCCAATAATACCCACACTGCAAAATTTTGTAAGCAGTTCGAATATCACTATGGTACCACCAATAGGTGATGAGTGACACGCCTCTAGTATACTCATCATCTCAACCTCGGGCACACAGCGATGAATAATCCCATCAGCATAAATATGGGACAAGTAAGGCTCATCCCAAAAGAATTTCTTCACATCAGACATGAACTTTTTTCTTTGGTGGAATGACAAATCCGACGGAACCAAATCACTTGCCAAGTAATTAACAAAATCTGTGAACCAAGGGATAAGATCATAAGAAGCAGCCAATACTTGTTCATTGGGGAATGCATCATTAATCTCAACTCCATTCTCAAACTTGATCATAACTTCCTCTTCTAATCTAGACAAATGATCAGCAACTTGATTTTCTATCCCCTTTCTATCATTTACCTTAAACTTGAAATCTTGAAACAAAAGTACCCATCTAATCAACCTCGGTTTTACATGCTTTTTATCCATCAGACACCTTAATGTAGAATGGTCAGTATGCACTATTACCTTAGAACCAAGCAAGTAGGACCTTACCAGCGAGATCATCCAACATCTGATCCATGAACGACATAGGGAAGTGGTCTTTCTCTTTCCATTTATTTAGCTTGCAGTAGTCCATACAAACTCTCTAACCAGTCACCGACCTCATTGGAAGAAGATAATTTTTAGCATTTGGAACCACGATGATTCCCTCTTTCTTAGGCACACATTGAACAAGACAAACCCACTACTATCAGCAATGGGATATATGACTCCAACATCCAACCATTTAATGATCTCCTTTTTCACATCCTCTGGTATAGGGGGATTCAGTCTCCTTTGGTGCTCTATACTTTGCATATTGTCCGACATGAATTGGATTTTCTGAGAATAAATTCCCAGTGGAATACCAATAATGTCCGCAATAGTCCATCCAACAGCATTCTTAAACTTCTTCAATACAGAAACCAAGGCCTGAACTTGCTCCTCGCTCAAATCTGCAGGAATGATTACCGGTAAAGTGTTGTCTTTCCCCAAGAATACATACCTCAAGTGTGACAGTTATAGCGACCATTTCGAAAGAATACTACCACTTAAGAAGGAACTACTTTAATACTTGCGACTTTTAAAAGAGATTAATAAGTGGAGTATTGATTAAAATCTAGTAGAAAGATTAGGTTCAATTTAAAAAATAGTTAAGGATGTGCATCCTGCCCATTTAAACATTTATTTGCGTCAAATCGAAACTACGTAGAATTTTTACTTACGGCGGAAAAACCCTTCCAAGATAATCTAAGCAACTAATTTGCGATATTTTCATCCAACTATTATCCTCACACTTAAAAATGATATAAAAAGAATGTTACCAACTTCGGAGTACCCAAATTAGTCTGTTCATGCTTCACACAACCATTCAAAACAAATAGTAAATTTAGTATATTACAAGTCTTGGGTTTACACACCCCAAAAACAACAAAACATATAGCCACACTTATATTACAACCATTGGCGACATGATCAAATTAGCCTTCAAAGTTTCATGTAAATGTACAACACATAGATCATGTACAAGTCCCAAGGTTTATACAAAAGATAGATGCCTATATGCAAATGTGATCTTCCTTAAGGCTCTCAAAATCTCCATCTCCAATGGCCAGTTTCATGCATCCTCTCGAACATTCCCTACGATAGAAACAACAATCACTAAGCATAAATCTTAGTGGTGTAAAACTAAAGGTTCGGAGCCCTCAGATTCACCAAGCTACCTTTCTCAAGTCATGAGCAGCACAATTGAAACATAATAAATAAATAAGGTAAACGAAATATAATGAGTATAAAGTTTGTATTTAAAGATCCAAATGTCAAGAACGCTCATAGAACCATTTTCCAAGAGATTCAATAACAAGGCTCGCCCAATATATACATCATGTTGTCACACTAAGCACAAGCAGGTACAAGAAGGGTCGATGCCCTGTATCAAGAAGGGTCAAAGCACAATAATCAGGAGAACGAAGAACCATATTAAAAATGGCTTTCTAGTTCGTATTTAAAATGGACAATTTCCATTCTAAAGACGGACTAAAAATCCAAAGTCAAGACGGAAAATCATCCGAATCAAGAGGCATGCCAATAGTGACAATGTCATAGCCACAAGAAGGAAAAGGTCCCAACAAGAGTGCCAAGTGATCAAATAATCAGTACAAGTGGGTGAATTACACAAGTGTCTTTAATATCATAAAGGATACCAACACATCAATGCAAAATTACAAGAGGTAACCAAGGTACCAAGTTAAACTTTCAGATATACCAGCAGGTAAAAATAGTACGAGTACAAGTTTATACACAAACCTCAGTGCTTAGCTTAGAAACAGTCCAACACAACTTCAAGAGTTCAAACCGTAGGTCAACCAACATATCAAGGTGCTCAACTTGTTCCCGAGTATATAAAACCTTAAAAACTAATTTTAAAAACTTCTTTAATTGCTAGTAGCTCAATAATGTTGATCTAAAATAGGATTATCATCACAAGTAAGCTTAGCCTGTTAAAATATGACTATCCTCCCAAAATAGTTATTCTAGCAAGCCTAGTACCACAAGTCGCAACTTAGATTTGTAAGGGAAAATGACAAAACTAGACTGTATATCCTTCATGAAAGATGTAGGTACACATCTTCAGGTTGCAAATAAACAGGAATCACCGTAAAATATCTTTTGTACAAAACGAAATACTCAAAACACTAACAGTTGTCCATACAGGATTTCTAATTCTGAAATTTGGACACAACTTGTCATATGTTGCGTCCCTAATTTCGAATCCATAACAACGAAATAATAGTTTACCATAAACATAAGAGTTGTAGGTATATGAATTATCTTTTCAAATCATATTTATTCGCTGTAAACGAAGTTCTAGAGAACGATATAAGCTTAAACTACCAAACCCTACCCAACTCAGAAACAAATTTCATCACTTACCAAAGAGAAGTGTGTGTCTCGAATTCCAACCAAAGGACCATGTTTTTCTCTTGTGATTTTGAAGAACAAATGGTTAGATAATGTTCTAAGGTTCTTAGACTTCAGGTGAAACGAATTTCACTAGAGGAGGTGTCAAAATATAGTGTCAAAAGTAAGGCTTATCACATGTACAACTGTCACTAAAAGGTGGCTGCCCAAACAAAAAGTGGGCAGCCTAAAATGGACACATATATCCCTATATGTTTATCCCTTACCTCCCTTTAAAGTTATACATATTTATAATTAGAATATTATGTAAATCCCCCAATAGAATCCCTTAAATTACGATCACAATTTATGTTAAGCAAGTTTGCAAATATCACAAAATTTCAAGTTCCCAAAACGTGAATAAAACATATTGTAGTAATTAAGCAATGGTGTAGCGACATACGACTCTTTTTTATCATTTTGGGGTGTTACAATTCTCTCCCCCTTAAAGAAATTTCATCTCAAAATTTAACTTACACTAGTCCCGGAACAAGTACGGATACTGGGTCCTCATGTTTTCTTCTCTCTCCCAGGTAGCTTCTTTTCCAGAATGGTTCCTCCAAAGTACCTTTACTAAGTGGAATCTCTTATTTCTAAGTTGCTTCGCTTCCCAAGCTTGAAATAAGATAGGTTCTTCATTATACGTCAGGTCAGGATTAACCTGAATAGATTCAACTGGAAGAACATGAGATGGATTAGAACGATATCTTCTGAGCATAGAAACATGGAAGACATTGTGGATCTTGTCTAACTCCGGTGGAAAAGCTAATTTATATGCAACTGGTCCAACCTTTTCAAGTATCTCATAAGGTCCAATAAATCGGGGACTACGTTTTCCTTTTTGGCCATATCTCATAATATGTTTCCATGTAGACACCTTTAAGAATACTTTATCTCCAACTTGATATTCAATATCACGCCTTTTTAGGTCAGCGTATGACTTTTGTCTATTCAAAGAAATCTTTAGAGAATCCTTGATAATTTTTACCTAGTCTTCTGTTTGTTGCACAATTTCAGGACCAATAAATTTTCTTTCACCAACTTCACTCCAACAAAGAGGGGTCCAACACTTTCTTCCGTACAAGGCTTCAAAGGGAGGCATTCCAATACTCGATTGGAAACTGTTATTGTAAGCAAATTCTATCAAAGCCAAGTGTTTGTCCCAATTACCCTCAAACTCCATAATGCAAGCTCGAAGCATATCTTCCAAAATTTGTATCACTCTTTCCGACTGGCCATCTGTTTGAGGATGGAACGAAGTGCTAAATTTCAACTTAGTACCCAAAGCTTCCTGCAAGCTTCCCCAAAATCTAGATGTAAACCTTGGGTCGGTCAGATACAATAGACACATGGATCCCATGTAGTCGTACAATCTCATTAATGTACAATTTGGCTAAACGGTCAAGTGAGTAATTCACCTTGGTTGCTAAGAAGTGAGCACTCTTGGTTAGCCTGTCCACAATAACCCATATTGCTTCATGATTTGTTTGAGTGCATGGAAGTCCAGAAACAAAGTCCATAGTTATACTCACCCATTTCCATTCCGGCATTGACAAAGGGTTGTAGTAAACCAACTGGGACCTGATGTTCTACCTTTACTTGTTGACAAACCGAACATTTAAAAATGAACTCCGCAGTGTCTCTCTTCATACCATTCCACCAATATTTTTTTTAATGGTCTGGTACATCTTTGTACCCCCAGGATGCGTTGCATGTGGTGAGGTATGTGCTTCACTCATTATTTCACTCCTCAATTTGTCATCATTATGGACACATAGTCTATCTTGATAAAATTAGACACCATCCTCTGTTAATGTAAAATAAAGATTTTCCCCATTTTGAACTTCTCTGGTCAATTTTACAAGTTTCTTATCTAACTTTTGTACTTCTTTCACCTGTTCAAGTACTATTGGCTTTACTTGCAAATTAACAATAACTGAACCATTTGAATCAAGTGTGAAACAAACATTCATGGCTTTTAACTCAAGGAGCAAGGGCAAAGGACTCAAAGAAATGCTTGCGAAGGATTTTCGACTTAAGGCATCTGCAACCACATTAACTTTTCCTGGATGATAATCAATCGTGCAGTCATAATCCTTGATGAGTGCAAGCCATCTACGTTGTCTTAGGTTTAGCTCCTTCTGAGTACCCAAGTACTTTAAGCTCTTGTGATTAGTGAATATATGACATTTCTCTCCATATAAATAATGCCGCCATATTTTTAAAGCAAATACTACAGCAGCAAGTTCAAGATCATGAGTAGGATAATTTAATTCATGCGGTTTTAATTTCTGAGAGGCATAAGAAATAACTTCCCTTCTAGCATCAAAACACATCCTAGACCATTGTGACAAGCATCACTGTGTACTACATACTCTTTCCCCTCAATTGGTAGAGTAAGTATAGGCTCTTGAGTCAACAAGGATTTGAGAGTTTCAAAGCTCTCTTGGCATTTCTCATCCCAAATAAGCTTTACTTCCTTCTAGAAGAGCTTAGTCAAAGGGGAGGCGATATTGGAAAAGCCTTTCACAAATCTTCTGTAGATCCTACCTAGACCAAGAAACTTCTAACCTCAGTTGGACTTTTGGGAGGTCTCCATTCAACAACTTCTTGTATATTACTTGGATCCACCTTCACGCCTTAGGTTGATACAACATATCCCAGAAAAGCTACTTCATCAAGCCAAAATTCACATTTGGAAAGTATAGCATAAAGTTTTTTCTCCTTCAAAAATTTTAAGACATTCCGAAGGTGTATATCATGGTCTTCACTGCTTCTGGAAAATATTAAAATATCATCTATAAAGACAACTACAAACTAATCAAGATAAGTCTTGAATACTCGATTCATTAGATCCATGAATACCGCAAGAGCATTTGTCAATCCGAATGGCATCACCAAAAATTCATAATGACCATACCAAGTTCTAAAAGCGATTTTAGGGATATCGATCTCTATAACACACAGTTGGTGATATCCAGACCATAAATCAATCTTTAAGAATACTTTAGCACCCTTCAGTTGGTCAAACAAATCATCGATCCTTGGTAGTGGATATTTGTTATTGATTGTGATTTGGTTCAATTGTACATAGTCAATACAAAGCCTAAGAGTGCCATCTTTCTTCTTTACGAATAAAACAGGGGCTCCTCAAGAAGAAACATTAGGTCGAATAAAAACTTTCTCAAGAATTTCTTGCAATTGAGACTTTAATTCTCTTAATTCTCTCGGAGCAATTCTATAAGGAGTGCTAGAAATAGGGGTAGATCCAGGAATAAGCTCGATTAGAAATTCAACCTCTCTTTTCGGGGGTAACCTTGGAAGATTTTCTGGGAAGACTTCTGGGAAATCACATACAATAGGTATGTACTTTATACAAGGACTCTCCAACTGTGTTTCAACTATTTGAGCAAGGTATGCCCCAGAACCTTGACAAATCAACTTTTTTGCCAAGGCTACAGAAATAATACTAGATATCAATGATCTTTCACCTTGTACAATGATGTGTGAAAATGTCAGATATTTAAAAGTCACATGCTTAGACCTACAATCCACCATTGCATGATATTTATAAAGTCAATCCATCCAAATAATAACATCAAAATCCTTGAAGGGCATTTCAATCAAATCAGCAGGGAAGACTAGGTTTTGAATCACAAACGGACAATCTTGGTAAACTTGATTACACACAGCTTGATAACCCAAAGGACTTTCAACCAACACATCATAATTAATTCTCACAGATTCTACGTTTTCAGGAAGAACAAGTGATGAGCAAAGATAGGAATATGTAGAACCAGGATCAAATATTGTAAACACACATAAGCCAAATAAGTAAAATTTACCGACAACCACGTCTTGTCCATCTTGATCACCCCTCTGCCTCATAGCATAAGCATGTGCACTAGCCCTTGTTCCACTAGCTTTATTAGCTCCACTTGCACCTGCTGGTTGAGTGTTTTTAGGTCTTGCACCTCTATTAGTTTGAGGAGGATTAATAGAAGGCTTATGAACTGAGCCTTCAGTTCTCAAGGAAGGAGCATTATTAGGATTAGGACAATCCTTCACTTTCTGATCAAAGTTCCCACAATTGAAACATGCACCAGAATCTCTCCTGCAAGTACCGTAACGATTCTTTCCACATTTTGGACAAGTAGGAACGCGAGGCTTGCCTTAGCCATAATTTGGAGTGCTAGATGTAGAAAATTCAAATCTATTTTGCTTTTGTTGGGGTGGCCTGTTAACATTACCAGCCTTAGAATCATCAAACCTTCCCCTTTTTGGATGGACCTCCAAAATTTGGTCTAGGCTTTCGAAATTTGTTTTCATTTCTACTAGCTTCTTTTTATCAAGTCGTTCCCAAGTGAAAGCAGCAGACACTAACTTACAAAAGTTCTCATGTTGCAGGATCGCCACATTCTTCCTGTTGGAATCATTCAAACTATCTTCAATTTTCCTGTACTTGTCTTTTTCCTCTTTAATAATACCTCCAACATAACGAGAGAGCCTTAGAAACCCTTGTTGGTACTCAGCAATACACATGCCTCGTTGCCTTAGATTCAAAAATTCCTTTTTCTTTGCATCACAATAAGCAAGTGGGACATACTTCATACGAAATTCCTTAAGAAAATCATCCCAAGTAAGAACATGAGGTTTTACCTTGTCATTCGAAACATTTACCTACCAATCATAAGAATTTTTTTGTAATAGTGAAATAGAATACTTAAATTTGGCAACATCTGAACACTCCAACTGCTCAAATACCCTCTCCATGCGCTCCAACCATTGTTCAGCATTTGTGGGATCAACAGTACCTTCAAACTCCACTCCACCCATTTTCCTCATTTTCTCAAAGTTAATCCCGTTAGGATCATGCAACGATTCCGCCATGTGGTGGAAGAATTCTGCCAGTTGTTGAAAAGGAGGGTTCATAGCCTTAGGACCACGACTCATGTAAGGATGTGGACCAGCTCTTACACCCTGATGGTTTCCCACTTCATACCCACTTGTGTGGGGAACATATTGATTAGAGAAATGTTCTCCAACACCAGCAGTGCATGAGGTTGGGAAATATAGGTACTCGAGCCTTCATGAGCAGCTTCCATGTGTCTGTCAGAAGAAAAGGCCATAACTTAATTCCTTCAAAAGGGAAAATCACATTGCATTTGGGACATGTACTTGATGCATATGCTCTCTACATGAGATAATTATATTATAAACCATGTAAGTGAACAAATAATCTAAATAGACCCTTTTCGTAAGCGAACAAATATACAATTAATTCACAACAAAAGTCCTAGAACCACAAACCTAGGCTCTGATACCGACACGTGTAGCGACCCTTTCGGAAGGATACTACCACTTAAGAAGGAACTACTTTAATACTTGCAACTTTTAATAGAGATTAATGCGCGGAGTATTGATTAAATTCTAGTAGGGGGATTAAGTTCAATTAAAAAATAGTTAAGGATGCACATCCTGCCCATTTAAACATTTATTTGCATCAAATCGAAACTTCGTAGAATTTTTACTTACGGCGGAAAAACCCTTCAAAGATAATCTAAGTAACTAACTTATGAGATTTTCATGCAACTATTATCCTCAAACTTAAAAATGATATAAAAAGAATGTTACCACCCCGAGTACCCAAATTAGCAGGTTCATTCTTCACACAACCATTCAAAAACCATTCAAAATAAATAGTAAATTTAATATATTACAAGACTTGGGTTTACACACCCCAAAAAGAACAAAACATATAGCCACACTTATATTACAAGCCTTGGTGACATGATCAAATTAACCTTCAAAGTTTCATGTAAATGTACAACACATAGATCATGTACAAGTCCCAAGGTTTATACAAAATATAAATGCTTATATGCAAATGTTATCTTCCTTAAGACGCTCAAAATCTCCATATCCAATGGCTAGCTTCATGCATCCTCTCGAACATTCCCTACGATAGAAACAACTATCTCTAAGCATATAGCTTAGTGGTGTAAAACAAAAGGTTTGGAGCCCTCAGATTCACCAAGCTATCTTTCTCAAGTCATGGGCAACACAATTGAAACATAATAAATAAATCAGGTAAACAAAATATAAAGAGTACAAGTTCGATATTTAAAGATCCAAATGTTAAGAACGCTCATAGCACCATTTTCCAAGAGATTCAATAACAAGGATCACCCAATATATACATCATGTCGTCACACTAAGCACAAGTACGAACAAGAAGGTCTGACGTCCTGTATCAAGAAGGGTCAACGCCCAAAAATCAAGAGAACCAATAACCATATTAAAAATGGCTTTCTAGTTCGTATTTAAAATGGACAATTTCCATTCTTAAGACGGACTAAAAATCCAGAGTCAAGATGGCCAATGATCTGAATCAAGAGGCATGCCTATAGTGACAATGTCACAGCCACATGAAGGACAAGGTCCCAACAAGAGTTACACAAGTGTCTTTAATGTCTTAAAGGATACCAACACGGCAATGCAAAATTACAAAAGGTAACCAAGGTACCAAGATAAACTTTCAAATATACCAGCAGGTAAAAATAGTACGAGTGCAAGTTTATAGACAAACCTTAGTGCTTAGCTTAGAAACAATCCAACACAACTTCAAGAGTTCAAACCGTAGACCAACCAACATATCAAGGTGCTCAACTTTTTCACGAGTATATACAACCTTGATAATTAAATTAAATAACTTCTTTAATTCCTAGTAGCTCAATAATGTTAATGTAAAACAGGATTATCATCACAAGTAAGCTTAGCCTGTTCAAATACGACTATTCTCCCAAAACAATTATTCTGGCCAGCCTAGTACCTCATGTCGCAACTTAGATTTGTAGGGGAAAATGGCAAAACTAGACTGTATATCCTTCATGAAAGATGCAGGTACACATCTTAAGGTTACAAATAAACAAGAATCACCGTAAAATATATTTTGTACAAAATGATATACTCAAAACACTAACCGTTGTTCATACATGATTTCTAATTTCGAAATTTTGATAGAACTTGTCATATGTTGCGTCCCATATTTTGAATCCATAACAGCCAAATTAGAATTTAACATAAACGTAAGAGTTGTAGGTATATGAAATATCTTTCCAAATCATATTTATTTGCTGTAAACGAAGCTATACAGAATGATATAAGCGTAAACTATCAAACCCTACCCAGCTCAGAAACAAATTTCATCACTTACCAAAGAGAAGTGCGTGTATCGAATTCCAGCCAAAGGACCAAGTTTTTGTCTTACGATTTTGAAGAAAACTGGTTAGATAATGTTCTAAAGTTCTTAGACTTCAGGTGAAACGAATTTCACTAGAGAAGGTGTCAAAATATAGTCTCAAAAGTGAGGCTTATCACATGTACAACTGTCACTAAATGGTGGCTGCCCAAACAAAAATTGCGCTGCCCAAAATGCATACATATATACCTATATGTATATCCCTCACCTCCCTTTCAAGTTATACATAAATATAATTATAATATTATGTAAATAACCCAATACAATCCCTTAAATTACAATCACAATTTATGTTAAGCAAGTTTGGAAATATCAAAAAATTTCAAGTTCCCAAAATGTGAATAAAACATATTGTAGTAATTAAGCAATGGTGTATCGATATGCAACTCTTTGTTAACATTTGGGGGTGTTAGAACAGTAGAGCCTTGTGTTCCAGTTTTGGAGGCTCTTCCGCAGACGGTTTTGCATGGGCGGAGTCAAGATTCTTAATATCTAACTCCAATCTTTTTGGTTTGGAACTGAATTCAAACCTATCAAGTGTGGAAATTAATTCATCATACTCTTCAATACGATCACCAATAAAATTTGTTATTAATGCTATCGGTGCAACAACACCCAACCTTTCTTCAATAGACACTTCAGAACCTCGCTCCACAACATGATTCACCACTGATACCGACTTAAGATCAATTTCCTGCTTCATAGACCTATAGATATTAAAAGACACCTCCTCATTATTCAGTTGGAACTTCATCTGCCCTCTCTCCATATAGACTAATGCACGCCCAGTAGCAAGGAATGGTCTCTCTAAGATTATGGGGGACCTCAATATCAACCTCAATGAACGACTCCACTTTCACAAGGAAATCTAGGTGAACACCAATGGTCTTCTTTACAGTTCTATCGGCCATGAGTAGATGCATCGCAGCCAGGTTTGGATCCCCTAAACCTAACTTCTTGTAGATGGACAATGGCATCAAGTTAATGTTGGCACCTAAGTCGCACAAAGCTTCGTGAAGTGTAACATCCCAATGGTACAAGGAATAGTGAAAGCTCCAGGATCATCTTTCTTTTGCACAAGTGACGTAGTAGTAATGGCACTACAATGTTGCATCCTCTCATCATTCTCAAAACTCAAAGCCCTCTTTTTGGTCACATAATATTTCATAAATTTCTCATACCCAGGCAGTTTCTCCAAGGCTTCTATCAATGGAACATTGATGGACAGTTTTTTTACCATAACTATGAACTTACGGTATTTACCCTCTTCAATGTTCTTCACCTGTCTCTTTGGGAATGAGGTGGAGGTCTAGGCATAGGAACAACCTTTTGTGTCACCTCAGCTTCCTTTTCAGCACCACCTTTTGGGACTTCAGTAACCTCAATATCATTATCATCCTTTTCTAACACTTTCTCAACTTCGCACGACATGGGGGTATCAATGGTTTGCTCTCTTCCGCGAGTGGTGACTACCATACAATGCCCATCATTTTTCATATTTTGGATGGTGTTTCTCGGAAGTGTGCCAGGCTGATGTGGATTTGCATTGGTGGACAACTGATTAAACTTATGCTCAAGTTGCTTGATCGACACTACATGGACATCAACTTTTTGACCGATTCCAGACAAGTCGTTTCACATCTCTTTCACATTCTTATCAGTTGCATCAAACCTCTTCATCATCTTCTGCATCATATCCTTAATGTGTGACATATTGTTACCAGACTCTTTATTACCTGGAGGGGCGTAGGGACCACCCTTATCATTATTGTTGCCATAGTTGTTCCAGTTGTAATTGTTATCACGATTGTAGTTCCCATCCCAGACATAGTTACCCTCATGGTTGTAGGTACCCTCACGGTTGTAACCTACATTGTTCCGACCTTGGTTTCCTTGACCACTGTGCCAATTATATGAGTTGGAAACTTGGACTTTGGTACGGAAACCCCTCCTCATAGTAGTACTCGTCAACTGGTGGTGATGGAGGTCTAGTCAGATAATTCAAAACATTTTTCTTTTCTGCACTACCACTCACTTGTTATAGTAGCAAACCAAATTATGTTCTCATCTGTGCCATCTCTTCTCGAAGGTTATCATTAGTTTGATTTGGTTCAGTTTGGAAAACGAACGTGCTCCTACCAGTGTTTGCCCTTCTAGTGCTTCAGACTTTGTTGTTTAGGGAAATCCTCTTAAGCTTTCCTGCAATGTCCTCAAAGGTGCACTCACAATATGATCCTCCACCAATAGTATCAAGCATAATTTTTCCATTATTATCCTGCCCTCTATAAAAATACTCTTTCAACGGCTCATTATCAATGTGGTTGTTTGGGACATTTCTGATGAATCCAGTGAACATATCCCATGAACTCCTGATTGACTTTCCTGGTAGTGCCATGAATTTGTTCAGTTTATCCTTATGAGCTAGCTTTTTGGAAACCGGGAAGTGCCTTGCAGTAAACACCTACTACAATTGGTCCCATGTATAGATCGAATTATATGGTAGCTCAGAAAACCACACTGTAGCATCCACGATTAATGATAATAGGAAGACCGTTAGACCTATCACATCCATATATAACTCCAGTCGCCCAACATAACATTTGCACACACCAGACAATTTAGTAATATGATCATTGGGATCCTTTGAAGCCAACCCAGCAAACAGCCCTCTCGCTGTAAGCATCTGTATCAAATTGTTGGTTACCACAAATGTGTGACCAGAAGGTAGATGAGGAAGAACGATAGGCCCATCAGATCAAATCGCATCATTAACAGCCCTATAGTGTTGACGAAACATTGGTGCTGGTGGATTTTGCACCCTCTTTTCATTTCGATTTACAAGATCACGTTGAATTTGAGCGGGAACATTAATGACTCTAGGCTATTGGAACCCATCTCCATCTTCTTAAATCTCGTCATTCAGATTATTTTAAACCCCTTGATTTTTCATTTGTCTCAAAGGTTTGCTCAACTTTTGATTGTACGGGGTCAATGGTTCGCCTCGACTCCGTGTACTTGGCATACACTGGAGTAGAAACCTGAAGAAAACAAAAAAAAAACGTAAAATCAGGAAATACTTGACTAAAGTTCAACAATGTAGTCAGTTTAATCTAAAAACCAGATTCCCCGGCAGCGGCGCCAAAATTTGATACGCTCAACTTACACCTCCATAAAGAAGTATAAGAGAGTGTTTTCAAATAAACAACCCAACTTGTAGGTTGGGGTCGATCCCTCGAGGAATATGGTCTAGACTTAAACTTAACTTACAATTATATCTGTTTAGTCAAATTAATTCCAAGGAAAGTAAACAGGGGGGATTTTGTAATTAAGTAACAAATTATTATGTTTCTGTAACTAGTAGACAAGATTCAACCTTTGTTGTATCAATATGAGAAAAAAACTAGGGTATATGTGTTGCCCACAAGCTCTTAAGCAGTAATCCTAATAATAGTAATCCTTTCCTAGTATTTGACATGCAGAGTTGGTATGTTACGTATCCCTACGTGATTGGTCCTCCAAATAGGGAATTTCACTATGCATCTTGGTCCGTCTACGGGTGTATACTTTACTAACCCTTACATTTACCCCCATTAGTCATCATATAAATGTAGTTTAGGCTTCACCCTCACCCCAATTGACATCAAACTATTCTATAGCATCCACTAAATCTCTGTTGATTAATCTGTTTCTCATTCATTACCTCATTGGTCTGGCAAGTAAGAACGAGGTGAGTTCTAACGTGTGCACTCGTGAAAATTACTTCTAAACGAAAGAATTAACAATACATGCATGAACACTAGTAGACAAGCTAGGGTGCCTAGAGTTAAAGAAGAAGGATGTGGAAATAATTCCCACATCTCCTACTGACATTCGGAGGATCGAGGTGGAATACTTGAAAGACGAGGCAGACAGGAAGAACGCAGCCTCGGTGGACTCATCCCCAGTTTTTTATCCTCTTACATTACCTGCAGAGGCTGTATTGCCTACTCCGGCCCCTGTGCCTTCAGGTACTTCTAGTGTTGTCCTTCTGATACTCCAGTTTTTCTGCTGCCCCATTACCTCCTAGATCTAGTACTGCTGGTGCTACCTCTCGGCCCCCGCTCACTCAAGCTGCATTACTACAGATGGGGCAGCTAGCCCCTTCCGCTGATTATCGTACCACCAGACTTGAGGCCTCCATTCCGAGCATGATGCAGACAACCCTCGTTGATGTTGTGACACCCTTGAGTGCTAGCATTAATGCCCTTGTGGCTAGGATTGCGGTGTACGAGCGTGGCCAAAGGTCCACTGAGGAAGTGATGGCTCTAAAGGCAGCTATAGCTGAGTTGAGGAGAGATGTGGACCAGTTGAAGTCCACCGACATGTCCAATATTTTCGAGATGGTGGAGATCCCAGATGTGCCAGTTGAGCCTGATATGTCTCCTGCTACCACCAGAGATTATGTTCGAGCTGAAGAGATCGCTAACCCTGATTCTGAGACTGAGATGGCTAAGGAGATGCTTGAGGTTGTTGAGAAGTCTTCTTACGAAGGCCTTACAGAGACTAAGGAGGCCATTGTCGATGCAGTTGTGCAGATATCTTTGGCAAACACACCTTTGGCAGCCCCTAGTGGACCTACTCATTATGAGGTGACTCCGAGTACTGATGCCCAAGTTTAGAGTAATACATCGGGCATTGATGCCCCGACAGATAAAGCAACTGTTTAGACAGGATTATTCTTTACCTCCCTCTCTGTACCCTTTTTATTGACTTTTGGATAGTTTCTTGTATTTGAGGACAAATTGCTTTTGTTTTATGGTGGGGTAAGGCCCACCTTTTGTGATTAATGGTCTATTAAATATTGGGTTTTGTGCTGAGATTGATGTTTTTAATAATATTTATTTTGGATGTTTGAGCTTGTGGCTCCTTGTTTTAATTGCAAATGATTTTAGACCCTTCGAAAAATATTTCCACCCTTTGAGATTTTGTTTTAATTGTGGTTGTTCTTGTACAAATTTGAGTGTCGATTGTGATCAATACCGATGACTTGAATAGTGCTCTAAATTGAACAAACATGAATGTGCGGCTACAATGAGGCCAAATGAAGTTGCATAGGCAATATGTGAACTTTTTGCATCTCGTTGTGACTAGCGAATTATCAAATTGAGTCTCTTGTTATGACCATTGCACACTAGCGAAAGTGTGGAGTCTTGTTTGACTTTGGTGTCAATCCCTTGTGTGATAACACCTAGAATTTACCCCGTTGGTCCGGTTGACCAAGTGATGTGAGCTCTTGAAATGATCGTAGGCAACAATTTTAAAGAGTGAAACAATTTGATATTATACCTCTTTTGTGGCCTACGTTGTGAGAGTGTGATCTTTGTTTGAGCACCCTTTGAGCCCTACCCATTTTTTTGGAAGAAACTTGATGCAATTGTGACCTTTTTTTATCCCTTCACACTTAAACCTTATGCGATGTGGTTGGTTTTAATTGCCAACTTAGGCTAAAAGCCTAAGTTGGGGTGTGGTGAAAAGAGAAGGTATACCAAGAAATGCAAAAGAATCCCCCTTAATCAATGGTTGTGAAAAAGATGGAACCCCTCTATACAAAACAAAAAAAAAAAAAAAAAAAGAGAAAAAGAAAGATGAATGAAAAAGAAAAAGAACAAAAAAATTGGAAATAAAGTTGTGAAAGTTCAAAAGAAAATGGGGTGTTTGGTGTTCCATGGAAAGTTAATAATGGGGTTAATTGTGAGCTTGAATGAGAATGATGAAAAAAAGGAAAGGAAGTGTTGGTCACACCACATTTCATGAGGAAAATAGCCTGAGCCTAAATGACCATACCTTTACACCCAACTCTATTAGAAGCCTTGAAAAGACCTTTTTTTATCTTGAGTGAGCTGAAACAAATGTAGGCTGGAAAATAAAGGCAAACGTATGGGTGAAATCATGCATGTGTTCATCTTTTTTTTGTGAGAGTTGGTGTCGATTCTAGAACTATAAGCTATTGAACCATTGTCTGTGAATATGGAATCATCTTTGTGTGATGGCATTTGAGTACCGATGTTGAGCTTGAACTTGCATTTGAAGCAAGTATTGTGAACTTCATAATCGTTGATAATGGTGAGTCACAACTTGAATCTTTGAGTGCACAATTGATCCTTGCATGAGTAAGTTGAGTCTTGTTGTGTGCATTCATGATTGAGTCTTGTGTAGCACTGTTTGAGACATCTTTTTTTAACTACTTAACTTGAGGTTCACTTGAGGACAAGCAAAAGTTTAAGTTGGGGGTGTTGATGAGTCCGAGATTTGGAATCATTTAAGGCTTTATTTGGATAGATTTTGTGTCCTCAAATGATTGTTTTGTACCAAGAACTGATGTAAAATTCTTGATTTCCAGGTATTTGGATTGAGGAACAATGCATGGACACTAACTTACCAAAAGGAACAAAGCGAGCTGAAAGAAGGAAGAAAAGGGAGCCTGGTGATCGTCAATTCCATTGGGCGACTCGCCTAATGGCCATTACCTCGCCAAAAGTTCCAGTGTGCCAAGCCTTGAAGGAGAAAATCAAGTTGGCGAGATAAAGGAGCAGTCAGCGGATCGCCGAGTGGTTCTGCGATACAGTGTTGGATCGCCCAAAGTTACTGAACTCGAGGATGCTAAGGCCAAAGCAAGAAAACTATGAAATGGGTCAAAGGGCGTATCACCGAGCTGATCGGCAAGGCTGATTTAATGCGCCGAGTGGTCCTTTGCAACATATTTTTGGAGATTATAAATACGTTATTGAATATTTTGAAATTATATATCATCAGTTTTTATCAGTATGAAATATCTTATTTTTAGAGTATTGAGGTGGGAACTAAGAGACAAGTTTTTGCTTAGCTTTGAAGATTTTACACTTTCCATTTTTGAGAAATTGAAAGTGGGTTTCCGAGATTCTTCAACTTGGACCTTTGTAAAGACTAAATTAATAGTACCCAGTTGATGGATAACAATTTGGTAACGATTTCTATCTTTTTATGATGTTTAGCTAAAACCCCAATTCTTGGGGCGTGATTATGTGATTATGGGTGGATTTAGCTAATGGGTGTTGCTAATCTGTTTAGAAGTGATTTCAATCAGTAATTGTGGTTTAAATTAGAGAATTGTAGTTGCGAATGTAGTTCTACCTTTGTGTTTTTGTCATGCTCGAGAAAGAGATTTTAAAACCAAGATTATTGATTGATGGTCTGTGGGTATTGGGTTGTCATGGGTTCAGCTTGAGGAAGTAAATCCTAAACCCTTTTCCGCACATTTAGCTTGAGATAGTGAATGTACTAAAGCGTAGGTTGTACTTACTTTTCATGCTTATCGATGTTCGAGAGAAATTGACTTGATTTGGGGTAAACTGTTTGAGAGAAATTTTACCTCCTTTATAGTCTAGTTTTTTCACTAATTGTCAATTATTTCCTAATAGTTAGAACTACCCATTTGCCTATAATAGCCCGTAATCGAATCACATCCCAAGAAGCCGTCAACCTATTGTTATCTTAGTATTATTTTCTATTGTTGTAGCTGATAATTCAAACCGAAATACCCTCTATTTGACATTCCTGTCACCCCCTGATTTGAATTATGTTTTTATTCGACAATGTCTATTCCTATGACTGAATCGAACTTATTAGCACTTTACTATTGAATCTTAAACACGTACCGCTCTTTGTGGGAACGATCCCAACTCACTTAGTTGGGTTATATACTTACTAACAATCGTTGATGCTTAGAATTGGAATAAATGTCCTTGAAACGTTAATCAGTGACCCCAAGCTAACCCTAAGCTGGCATATCATAAGCAAACAGAACAAGTCTATGAAAAGATAACTAATGCGGAAGCGAAATCATGAAATAATTCAAATAACAGGGAATACCCAATAATGTCTGAATATCAAGAAGCTATGAGTTTCATATCAACTGAAAGATCAAACTCCAAATGAAAACTGAATCTACCTATGTCTGAATAAAAGCCTCTAACTCACTACAGATGATAGGACATGCCCCAAGCTAACTCTTGCAAATACTGAAAACTGAAAGGAAAAGACTAAATATAGAAACATGTCTATTGTCCTCCAAATATGAGGACTCACCAGTTAAGATGCTGAAATGGAGATTGGGAGCCGATCTATGTGTGATCATGGTACTGAGTACCTGAACCTACATCACGAGAAGATGTAAAGCAGGGTATGCGTCAGTACTTGAAATGTACTGAGCATGCAGGATAGGATAAAGTTGACCAATATATACATAACTGAAATAAAATGTATAGAGAAATGATATCATCTTAACATGATGGAAATACTGAAATATACTGAAATGAACTGAACTGAATGCAATGATCAAGTACATAACATGCTGAAACGAAATACTGAAATGTAACTGGAACCTAGTCAAATGCACTAGAATCTGACTATGGGAGCTACTAATAACTGATATAAAACCACATGAGCAAAATGTGGAGTTCGATGTATACACCCCATCGAAAGGACCCAATATACCATGCCAGAGGTATAGAGGCATGACTGACGTGCTCACTAAAAATAATGCCCACAGAGGGGGACTTATAAACCTATGAGGGGCACGTAGTTCTAGGACTATTCGGGTATGATAAACCCTAGTCCACTCGGTCTAAGCCTACTCCCAACTACAATGTGTATAAACAACATAATTGCAATTAAACTGGATAGCTCAAGATTCTGACATGCTAACTAAAAATGCAATATTTACTACTCATAATGAAACATTCAAAGATTGGTGCATGTATAACTGAATAAACTGACCTAGCAACTGTAATTCATGAACTAAACAAGTCTACAAAACTAGGGTTCTGAATTTCATGAAAATATTAAGCAACATAGTTAAGAAAACGTAATATTTTGATTAGGATTAATCTAACAGCTAAGTCACAACAATAATCTAAAGTCTTAGAAACCCTAAGCCTAAGCATAATAAATAGAATCAAGAATCTGACTGATATATAGGGACCTAATGGGTGAAAGGAACCCACTAGTGAAATCCCACATATCTGGTGATGAATTCTACGGAGAAATCTTTCAATTGCGGGGCAAGAACAGACGAAACCTTGATACGTTCTTGTAGAGGGATTTTGGTCGAGTCTTTCTCCTCTCTTGCTTTGATTTTGCCAAATTTTGGTGAATGAATCACTTAGGGTATATTCTAATTAACTTGATAGGCTCAAACTGACAAAAAAACACATAGTTTAGGGGTCCAATGCATAGGGAAAATACCAAATTACCCCTGACTTAAAAGTTGTTGAGGGTCATCGATAGACCATGGACAGATCGACGGTCTGTCCTGGCAGGCATCGACTGGGGTTCTAGGAGTTGAAATTTGAGGGTCTGACCTATGGCCCTAGACCAGGGACCGTGTTCTGACCTACGGTCCGCTGGCGGTCAGACGGTAATGTGATTTATTGTGATGCGTCCAAAGTCGGCCTAGGTTGTGTGTTGATGCAGCGAGGTAAGGTTATGGCTTATGCTTTTAGACATCTTAAGATGCATGAGAAGAACTATCTGACTCATGACCTCGAGCTTGCAGCCTTAGTATTTGCCCTAATGATTTGGAGACATTACTTGAATGGTGTTCATGTAGATGTGTTCACAGACCATAAGAACCGTCAGTTTGTGTTCACCCAAAAAAAGTTAAATCTTTTCTAGACACAATGGCTTGAGTTCCTCAAGGACTATGATATGAATATGTTTTACCATCATGGTAAGGCCAACGTAGTAGCTGACGCTCTTACCAGAATATTCATGGGTAGTGTAGCACATGTTTAGGAAGAAAGGAAAGAACTAGTAAAAAATGTTCATCAGCTTGCTCCTTTAGGAGTTTGCCTTATGATCATATCAGATGGTGGTCTAACAGTTTAGAATAGATCAGAATCTTCATTGGTAGCGGAGATATGGAAAAACAAGACAGTGGTCTTATAATGCTTCAATTAAAGGGTGTAGTTCATAAGCAGAAGGTTGAGGTTTTCTCCCAAGGGGGAGATGGTGTGCTTTACTACCAGGGTCGTTTATGTGTTCCTAAGGTGGATGAGTTAAGACAACAGATCCTTACAGAAGTCCATAACTCCAGGTATTCTATTTATCCAGGTGCCACTAAGATATACCATGTTTTGCGGTTAGTCTTTTGGTGGAATGGCATGAAAAGGGATATAAAAGATTTTGTGCCTAAGTGCCCTAATTGTCAGCAGGTGAAGGCAGAACATCAGAAATCATGGGGTATGACTCAGGAAATTAACATTCCTACATGGAAGTGGGAAGTGCTAAACATGGACTTCATTACAAGTTTACCTTGTACTCGGAGATAGCATGACTCCATTTGGGTGATAGTCAACACAGTTACTAAGTCCGCTCACTTTTTGGCTGTTAAGACTAAAGATTCGGTAGAGGACTACGCCAAGCTTTACATTAATGAGATAGTCAGGTTGCATGGGGTTCCCTTGTCTATCATCTCAGCTAGAGGTCCCCAGTTTACCTCTTATTTCTGGAAGTCTTTTCAGAAGGGTCTTGGTACTCAGGTTAACCTCAGCACAAAATTTCATTCATAGATGGATGGTCAGGCAACATGCTGGGAGCTTGTGTGATCGGCTTCAAGGGTAGTTGGGATGATCACTTTCCTCTTATAGAGTTCTCCTATAATAATAGCTACCATTCCAGTATTCAGATGGCCCCTTATGAAGCATTATATGGGCTTAGGTGCAAATCTCCAGTTGGTTGGTAAGTAGGTGAAGCAACCTTGATAGGGTCAGATTTGGTTCATAACGTTATGGAAAAAGTTCAGCTCATTAAAGATAGACTTAAGACAACCTTAAGTCACCAGAAGTCCTATGTAGATGTAAGGAGAAGGGACTTAGAGTTTGAGATTAATGATTGAGTTTTCCTAAAAGTGTCACCTATGAAGGGGGTGATGAGCTTTTAGAGGAAAGTTAAGCTCGGTCACATATATGTAAGTCCTTACAAGATCTTGAAAAAGGTTGGTAAAGTAGCTTATGAGTTAGTGTTGCCAGCAAAACTAGCAACAGTCCATCCAGTCTTTCACATTTCTTTGTCGAAGAACTGCGTGGGTGATCCAGCATCCATAGTACCATTAGAGAGTGTGGCTGTGAATGATAGTCTCACTTATGAAGAGGTTCTAGTTGAGATTCTTGATCGTTAGGTTCGAAGGTTGAAAAACAAAGAAGTTGCTTCAGTTAAGGTTTTGTGAAGGAGTCAGTCCGTAGAGGGAGCTACTTGGGAACCAAAAGTAGCCATGAAGGCCAAGTATCCTCATATTTTTCCTTCCGATTCCATTCCAGCTTGAGGTAATAGTTCCTCCCCAGTCCTTCAGTTACTCATGCGTAAATTCAGTCTTAGTATTTTTGTTCCTTCAGTTAGTTTTCCATTTTTAGCGTATTTGCATCTTTTTGGGACTAAGTACAGTCAGATTTCAGTTTCTAATACCTAGTGGTAGCGATTGCAGCTCTTTTCCTCCATTTTCAGCTAGTTCAGTCTTATATCGAGGACGAATGTTGCCAAGGGGGAGATAATACAACACCCCAGATTCTAAAAGGACAGAAATGCAGACTTCTAGAAGTGCAGGTGCAACCAACGGAGGCCACCTACAGACCGTAGGTAGGACCATGGTCCATGGACTAGGTCTGGGGTTTAGACTCCCTAAAACCCAAGAAAATTCAGCTAAATCCAGAACCACACCAAGACCTATGGTATGTAGGTGGGACCACGGTCTGTGGACCAGGTCTGTGGTTCAGAGTCCCAAGAACCCAGGAAGATTCAGCTAAGTCTAGAACCACGCCAGGACCTACAGGCCAGAGGTGGGACCATGGTCTGTGGACCGTCGATCGAACTCCCTAGAACCCGTCTTCTGAAGCCGAATGACAAGTGACTGAGACGGACCGTAGGTGGGACCACGGTCCGTGGACCAGGTCCATCGATTAGCCATGACAGTTTTAAGTCGAGGGTCGTTTGGTCTTTTCCCCTATGCATTATACACCTTAAATACGTCATTTTGGTCAGTTTTAGCTTAGTAACTTAATATGACCTTACCTTAAGTGATTCATTATCCCAAAAAAAATCAAACCAAGCAAAAGAAGAGAGAAAGCTTCGACCAAACCCTTTCTAAGAACGCAGCAAGTTTCCCTCAGTTCCAATCCCGAAATCAAAAGACTTCTCCATAGAATTCATCACCACGTATCTGGGATTTCACTAGTAGGTTCCTTTCGCCCATTAGGTCCCTAGAATTCCATTAGATTCTCGATTCCCTTCATTATGTTTAGAGTTAGGGTTTCTAGAACATCAGGTTATTGTTGTGATTTAGTTGTTAGATTAATCCAAATCAAAATATTATGTTTTCGTAACTATGTTGCTTAATTCTTGCATGAAATCATAACCCTAGTTTTGTAAATTCATTTAGTTCATGAATTACACTTGCTACATCAGTTTATACAGAAATACATGCATCAGTTTACAAGTGTTTCATTGTTAGTACTTAATGTTGCATATAAGTTAGCATGTCATAATCTTGAGCTATCCAGTTTATACTTAGTTATATTGTATTGTATACATTCTATTTGGGAGTAGGCTTAATACCGAGTGGACTAGGGTAAGTCACCCTCATAGTCTAAGAACTACGTGCCCCCGTAGGTTAAGTACCCTCTGTTGGCATCATATTTAGTGATCACGCCAGTCATGCCTTTATACCCCTGGCAAGGTATATTGGGTCCTCTCGATGGGGCGTATACATCGCACTCCACATTTAGCTCACGTGGTTTTACATCGGTTAATAGTAGCTCCCACAGTCAGATTCTAGTGCATTGACGAGCTTATCAGTTGTATTTCAGTATTCAGTATCAGCATGTTATGTACTTGGTCATTGCATTTAGTTTAGTCATTTTCAGTTTATCTCAGTAACTTTATCATATACAGATTATATCATTGTTTAACTTGCCTTGTTCTGTTATGTATATATATTATTCAACTTTATCATATCCTGCATGCTCAGTACCTTTCTAGTACTGACGCATACTTTTCTTTACATCTTCTCGTGATGTAGGTTCAGGTACCCAGCATCTAGGTCACGCATAAATCGGCTCCTGATCTCCATTTCAATAGCTTCAGTGGTGAGTCCTCATATTTTGAGGGCAATAGACATGTTTCTATATTTTTTCTTTCGTTTAAGTTTTTATGATTTGCTAGAGTTAGCTGGGACATGTCCCAGCATGTCTAGTCAGTTAGAGGCTTATTTCAGACATAGTTAGATTCAATTTTAGCTTGGAATTTGATCTTTCAGTTATCGTTAAAACTCATGGTTTATATATTTAGATAGTACTGGGTATTCCCCATTTCAGTTTACATCATGTTTTAAGCTTCCGCACAATATTTCTCATTTCAATTTATCTAGTATGTTATGATATGCTAAACTAGGGTAACTCATGATCCTAGGTCCCATGTTTACGTCTTGGGGGTAGCCTAGAGTCGTGACAGGATGTGACCAAGATATATCGAGATTTGAAATTACTTTACTGGTGGTCTGGCATAAAGAAGGACATAGCTGAGTTTGTGGCTAAGAGCCAAAACTGTCAGCAAGAAAAGTATGAGCTCCAAAGGCCTGCAGGTTTGCTTAACTGAATGTAAATTCCCGAATGGAAGTGGGAAATAATAGCTATGGATTTCTCGGTCGGTCTTCCCAAGACCTTGGGGATGTTTGATTCCATTTGGGTGGTGGTTGATAGACTTACTAAGTCAGCCCACTTCATTCCAGCCAGAGTAGACTATAATGTGTAGCCGGTAGCTAAGGTGTATCTGAAGGAGATAGTGAGGCTTCATGGGGTACCCTTTTTTATCATCTCGGACTATGGTACGCAATTCACTGACAAGTTCTAGGAAAATTGCATGAGGAGTTGGGCACTGAACTCACTTTTAGCACAACTTGACATCCACAAAAGGATGGACAATCAAAGAGAACTAGTCAAGTGTTAGAAGACATGTTGAGGGCATGTGTGATTGACTTTGGAGGGCATTGGGATAAGTTCCTACCTTTGTGTGAGTTCTCCTATAATAATAGTTATCACTCCAACATTTACATGGAACCATTTGAGGCACTTTATGGGAGGGGATGTAGATCACTAATAGGGTGGTTTTAGGCAGGAGATGTGAAACCTTTGGGGGTTGATTTTGTGAAGGATGCTCGGGATAAGCTTCTAGCAGCCTAGAGTCGACAGAAAAGGTATGCAGACCATAAGGTAAGGGACATGACATTTCAAGCTGGTGATCAGGTTCTTCTAAAATTGTCACCCATAAAGGGAGTGATGAGATTCGGCAAAAAGGGTAACCTTCATCCTGGATACATCAGACCATTTGAGATTCTTGACTGTATAGGGACAGTGGCTTATAGGTTTGCCTTACCGCCTAAGCTATTTGGAGTCCATCATGTGTTCCATGTGTCCATGTTGAAGAGGTATCATGGGGACGAAGATTACATCATAAAATGGTACTCAGTTTTGTTAGACAAAGACCTTCAGTATAAGGAAGAGTTGGTTTCATTTCTTGATCGTGAAGTCCGAAAGTTGAGAACCATGGAGATAAAGTCCGTGAAAGTTCAATGGAAGCATCGTCCAGTTGAGAAAGCTACTTAGAAAGCCGAGAAGGACATGCGAGACAAGTATCCCCAGTTATTCGACGATTCATGTATTACTCTACTCTTAACTTAGTAAGTTTTTCCTAGTTTATTACTTTGGGACTAGTGATGGGTAAATTTTTATCAATTGTAATGACCCGTTCCCATCGTTATAGAAAAGCCAATAGCGAAAGAATTTGGGCTAGAAAACTTTTGAATAGTGACTTGAAAATAACTAGCGTAGGCCAGACTTGGATAAAATTTGAGTCAGGTGAGGTCTATGGAAATCTGGTAATGAACGCGGGTTTATTATGAATTTGATTACATGAGTGGATAGCCAAGATGTTAAGGAGCTTGTACGGATTTACAAAATCGAATTCGGCGAGTAGAACTCCTAAAACAGATCTTGGCGTGAAAGGGTAGTTTTTAAACATTAAGGGTTGAAGGTGTGTTGTGAAATGAGAGCTTGGAACTCAAATTTTGAGCTTCTGCTTCTGTGTAAGCCGCCGAGCAGGATTACTCCTGCCAGGGCGAGGCCGCTGTGGAGGGTTAGGGCCTGCCATGGCGGAGCAGTTGCGACTTAAATCGGGGAAAACCCCCAAAAAAGTTATTTTAATTAAAACTTCATTCTTGAGAGCTAAGGGACGACCCGGGGTAATTTCTTGAAAATTTTCCACGATTTCTAGCGCTAAAGGTAAGATTATTACTCTCTTAATCTGTATTTCAATTCGTAGAACTTAGAATATTGGATAATTATCGTTGGGGGAGGGTTTTGGCCTAAAGTTAATGGTGGGGAAAATCCCTAGTTGAGTAGGATCTTAGGTTTGGCTTTGGATTAATAGTTTGATTATTATCCAGGTAAATTAGGCCTTGCTTTTGTATCCTTGCGTTAAATTACTTGTTTTAGACCAAGAACAAGATGAAAGACTCCGGTAAGGGAAGGCTCAAGTATCTTAGGAGTAATGAGGCTTGGTTTTGAGGTAGGTGATGGTTTGATTTCCTGTTTTGTGTGATATATGCCAGTTTATTGCTTCATTGTATAGATGCATGTATATGAATAGGGAAATGTGAATCAAATCCAATGAAAATTAGTATGTGTGAACGATTGTATACCATGAACATATAACTTGACTGTATGACTATGAGTACTGTTCATTATGGGTGTGATTGTAACTGTGGTTGTGCTTACTAGATCGGGTGTCACGTTCTGACACATATATTTGATCGGGTGTCACGTTTCGACACATTTATTGGATTAGGTATCACATTCTGACACATGTATATTGGATCAGGTGTCACGTTTTGACACACTAACAATTTGGGTGTGGGTTCCATGAGAAGACCACTTGTTATTATTACATTCATGTCTATCTGTCATTGATATTGGGAATCTGTATGTTGCTCTTGAAATGATAGTTGAACCATGCATTATGTATATGTGTGTTTACGGTGTTTTAATTACTTGCTTGTATATCGCTTACTGGATTAGCCGTGTTATCGTACCAGTACATTATGGTTTGTGTACTGATAATTTACTTGCTCGTTCTTTGTTGAGTAAAGGAAATCTTCAGGTGGTTACTGATAGACCTCAGCTAGGGGATCATTGATCGAGACCGAATTCGAGGGTGAACTAGATATTTCAAGTTGCCATGGATCCGCTATTTGTTTAGTCCATTCTTTTCGATTTCAAACTAAATAGTTAGTCTTATTCGTATGTTTAGTTTCGGGATTGTACCCCATTTTTCTTAAACTTGCTGATTGGTAGAGTTTTGGTGCAATGACTTTTAGATTCTAGGCATTGAACTTCCACAATTGTTTGTTTAATTGTTTATTTAAAACCTTTGGAGTTTATGGGAACTCCATTTTTATAGATCATTTAAACATGCTTCTGTATCTTTAAATGCATAGTTTTTCGTTAAGTTGCTTAGTCGGGTTGTAGTAATTGTTCTTCACCGGAGGGCGAGTGCGTGTGCCAATCACGGCGATATGGGTGATGAAAAATTTCGAGGAAGCATGAATTGCTTGTTAGGGTTTATGATTTTTTTTCCTTCTATAACTCATATATGCATGAGAATCTTTTCCTATAAAGTGATATAATAATAATACAATATTTAGACTCTTTTGAATGATAAAGTGTTGGGATCAAAAGCTTACCATCCTGCCAAAAAGCTAAAGTTTATAGAAAGTGTGAAACTTTATTTCGTAATTAACCCCACCTAGAAAGTGCTATGTTCAATCACCCATGAATTTATCTTGGGACACCCCTATGGAATGATGTTTGTCACGCCCCAAGCCTACACCCTGAGTGTGGCCGACACTTGAGAACCATTTGTGATCCCCAAGCGAACCCTTGGCCTTAGTGACTATTCAGTGGAAGACTCACTCAAGCAATAATAGTTTAAAAAAAGAATTTGGTCTGAAAATAAAATTCGACTCAAATATCTGAAAGTACTCATTGCAATAATATAATAGTTTGCAAAACATATTTAAAGGAAAGAAAGTATCGAGAGACTCATCGGCTCTATCTATCTATGAAGCCTCTACTATTAGCTGGGGACTTATCTCTGAAGCTCATCAATAGTAGAGTCTTTCAGATGTTGAGTCAGTGTTCAGTGTTTGGGGTTGTTTCCCCTTGACATGTTCAGATTTATTCCCATTTGGAGTCCTTCGTTTTGACTCTGTAATTAGTTATGCTTCCATTTATCTATGTTATCTATTTAGTATGCTTGTAATGTGATATGTTAGACTCATGGTTAGCTTAGGGTTACTCGTGATCCTGGGTTGCGTGTTACGTCTAGGGGTTAGCCTTGGGGTGTGACATTTGACGATTAAATTTTTGGTAAACGTGCAAAACACGTTCCTAGAACTAGTACATTGATATACATGAGAAATCTTTCATAAAAACTCTAACTTTTGCATAAAAATCATAGGTTGAATTGGATTGAGTAAAACCCTAGATTTAAACATAATTCATTATATAACTAATAATTTAGGCATGAGAGCGAAAGGAATACTATCATTGAAGCTTTACATGCCTTAGTGACAAATCTTGAAGAAAAATCTTGGAAGATGAACCCTAGTCTTAGTGTTTCTTGAAGTTCTTGAGCGTAAGAATTTAGAAGCTAATGAGAGGGTTTTTATAAGGAAAAAACTGATTTTCTACATGTTTAGGGCCATTTAGATGACTCCCTAAATGATTTTAGGACAAAAATACTCTTAAGAAAATAAATTATAAGAGTTGGAATTCATAATTTTATTTCATCGGACAATGAGGTCCATATTAACTCCATGTCATAGAGCCATCGTGGAGCTTCTACCAGGTTAGAGCATCTTTCGTAAATTAGTTATAACTTTTTACTCAACTTGGATTGATCTAAACTTGGCGGGGTTGGAAAGAAGACACTTTGACCTTTTATTTTAATAGGTTATGACTCACCTAAATCTTCATATTCTAGGAGATATGGTCATTTCAAGTTGACCCTTACATATACTCATGCGAAAACTCAGCCAATAGAAATTCTTTGAGCTTGGCTTGGTGCTAGAGGTCTCTTATGACACTAAATCACATTCAGTACCCTTGATACAATATGTAAAAGACATTAAAACACATGAGCAAGTAGGACATCACCCGGTTCAAGCTCATATACTTACGACGAACAATTTAAATTCTAAGAGTAGAATGTCAGGTGTTCCATGAGTTCCTACATTTATTTTCTATAAATCTTATAGAAAAATTATAACGCACTTAATTAGTTCTATTGTTATGTGACATTATTTTTCTATAAGGTGTACTTGCATTATATATTGAACCTTAGTGTTATATGACACTATTCTTATCGAAATTTTTTATACTTGTTACATAATTTATTTTTAAGTTTTTTACTTCTTAAATAAGTTTGATAGAGCTTAAAGACCCTTTATTCAAAAGAAATGTATGTACAAAATCAAACAAGAAGCCCAAATGAAATAAACTAAAAGCAAAACAAAAAATCTCTAGGCTCAGCCCATTAAGGGAATCAGCTAGGGCTTTATAAAAGATTCTTACAAAGTAGGATTTCTTTCTTATCCTCTAACTCTCTTCTCTGCCTTTGTCTCTTTCTTGTCTCCTCTTGCATCTAAAGAAGCTAACACTGCCATAGTTTTTCGTTTCTTTTTGTTGTGGGTGATTGAGACCTATCTCTGTTATCTCTTCTCTTATTTCTCCGCTCACAGAAGCAATTAGCTACCTCCCTTTACATCCTTCTTTCCTTCAAATTCTATCAATATGTGACCTTTTTTTGTATTTTTTACAGGTATCTTTTGGTAGATGCAGTGGATTCCAAGATGGTTTTGAAAAAGGTACCAAGTCTTGAGTGTTTTGGAAGCAATCCTTTGTAAGCCCCTTCTACTTCATTTCTTCAATTTCTTTTATTTGTTTCCCCCCTCTTGAAAGTATTTTACTTTTTTGTAGATGAATCAGAGGCGGAGATATCCATATGCTCCCGATCTCTTTCTGAAAGACTTGCTTTTCCATCCCAACAATTTATATTACTTATCTTGAATTTAAGAAATTGAATATTATTGTTTCTTAATTGATTATGTTAATTTTTTGTCCATATTAGACTCTATATAATGATTGGGAACTGCATACTGAACTTCTAATTTTAAATCTAATGTCAAATAAATTTTGACATAACAATATGGCATAGATGCAAAAGGCTCTTAAGGTTGTAGATGTGTCCATGAGGCCTCATAATGTATCTTATTTGTATCTTGGAACATACACAATATGATATTAATTATTCCTATGATGATTTTAATATATTGAAATATTATTTACAACTCAACGATAATATTTATTTATTCTTATTTGCTTCAATTGTAGATGCAAGTATATGACATTCTATACTTGGCCTTAGTATTTAACAACCAAAAAAACATTTAGCCAAACAAGGTTAACTTGGTACTATAGATAAAGTGATTTGTCTACTTATTATTATTTGAGTGTTTATAACTTTATACTAGATATCATGATTCAATCTATTATTTGTGTACTACGATTGACAATGCAAAGGTGGTTTAGAGAATTTTGAAAAGGGAGATGGACAATAAAGATGAAACTTAATTATTTTCCTAGAGAGTTTTGCATTATTTATGTTTGATATCTTAATATGTCTTGGTCCACCGTTTCATCAGTTTCTTTTTCTAGTATTATTTTTCAAAATTTAAATTTCTAGTTGTTATTTTCATATACTTAGTAGGATTTAGAATTTGTTGCAGAATCATACTATGTCCTTATGAGTGCAAGGTAAGATGGTTCTCTCTTTCTTTAAAATAATTTAATGAATGTTGCTTATGAATTATGATAATGTGTGCTACACTTGTTTTCTTAATTTAGTTTAAAGTAGTTGTTTTAAATGCATAGTCAATTTTAAACACGTATTAACAATTAGAAATAAAATTATTACAGCTCAATAACAACACTAATACAACTAAATTAATGAAAGAAAGAACAATCTAGTTCACTTGTTCTTCTTTCTTCTCTCCTTTGAAATCGTTATGAAAGAACTTTGCTTGGAAACTTGTTTTAAAACCCCCTTTGGAAGATGACAAACAAAGAAAGTATAACTATACAAGTGTATCCATCTACTCACCCCATTCACCACATAGCTTATTTGAGAAATATGTTTTGACCTACTTAGTTATTTAATAATTCGAAACAAATATATCTCCTGCTATTTGTGTGACATAATTTAGACGTCTAACATAAGTAAGGTTGATTACTCTTTCAGTTATTGTAGATATGGGTATTGTATCTACCGATTCAATCAAATAAATCTATGAAAATGAAAATTATTTCTGGAATGATCATTCAGATCTTACTTTAGTACTTGTCAAACTTTTAGTATGTGGATCTTAAAGAAATATATTTAACAAAGGTATTTGCATATGTCTGAAGCTTAATTTGTAGTGAATTACAATGTTGTCTCTAGTAATAAATAATTATATTATCCAAAACTCTAAAGTATGGTCATAAATTATATATTTTTAGCTTTAATTTGTGTTTTGTATAAATATGTATGTGGTAGTTTTTTATCTTTATTATGCGTATATAGAAATATATATGTGGTATCTTTTAATTAGATTTAATTTCTGTTATTTCTTTATCAGTTTTATCCATCAAAATTTGCTCGATTAGTTTCACGCCTTAATGACGGTGTAAGATTGTGTAGTTGTTATGGTTTACTAGCTGTCGAACAAGGATAACTTAAATTTTCACCCAAACATAAAAGCAACATATGCAACTTTTCTGCTCTGGTGAAAAGATAGTCCATCGATAGCTAATAAACCCTTCTAGTTACACACTCTACACGATTAATCAGGCGTGAAACTAATTGAACCACAAAGTAGGGGACTTCTTGGTTTTCCAGGTGATGTAGTAGTTGTTTTACTCTCATTCTAAAACAAAATTTATATCAGTTTCTTGAAGTAGCTCAATCACAGTAGTTTCTTCTAGGTAAATGCTTTCTCTTTTTATTAATTTGCCTCGTTGGCCAAGATTCAGCAATCCCGGTGACTTACTTCTACCTATTTGTCCAATTGATGATAAAAACATGTTAGCTCAAATTTGTACGAAGATGACAACACAAGGTTTTTTACCTACCAGACAGTAAGTGAATCTTTTTTAAAATAAAGCTGGTATACATGAAGAAAATACACATTTCTTTTATTAGTTACATTTTTATGTCAACATTATGGTAGTTTTTTCTCACACCTATACTAAATTACTAACACATTTTTCTTTGACAATACTGTTTGTGGGATGATCAAAATATACTAAAACATGAAAGAACATAATCACATGTTTTCATCTAATTTCAAATCTAATATCAAATATAATTTTACATAACAATATGGCCTAGATGCAAAAGGCTCTTAAGGCTTTAGATGTGTCCATGATGCCTCATAATGAATCTTGTTTGTATTTTGGCTCATACACGATATGATATTGATTATTCCTATGATGATTTGAATATATTGAACAACTCCAATGATAATGTTTATTTGTTCTTATTTGCTTCACTTGTAGATGCAAGTATATGACATTCAATACTTGGCCTTAGTGTTTATCAACCAAAGAATCATTTAGCCAAATAAGGTTTACATGGTGCTATAGATAAAGTGATTTGTCTACTTATTATTACTTTACTATTTATAGCTTTATACTAGATATCATGATTCAATCTATTATTTGTGTAAAATCACTACCCCCCCCCCGCCATACCCTGTCCCCCTCTTGTTAGCTTTATATGACATATCAAGAATATAATGTGTCTATTCTTGAAAATGCAAAGGTGGTTTAGAGAATTTTCTAAATGGAGATGGACAATCAAGATGAAACTTAATTAGTTTCCTAGAGAGTTTTGCATTATATATTTTTGACATCTTAATATGTCTTGGTCCACCATTTCATCACTTTCTTTTTCTAGTATTATTTTTCTAAGTATAAATTTCTACTTCATATTTGCATATACTTTGTAGAATTTTGAAGTTGTTGCAGAATCAGACTATATCATGATGAGTGCAAGGTAAGATGGTCCTCTCTTTCTTTAAAATAAATTGACGAACGCTGCTAATGAATTATGATAATGTGTGATACACTTGTTTTCTTAACCTAGTTTGTAGTAGATGTTTTAAATGCATAGTTGATTTTAAACACATATTTGCAATTATAAATAAAATTATCACAAATCAATAACAACACCAATACAACTAAAATAATGAAAGAAAGAACAATCTAGTTCACTTGTTCATTTTTCTTCTCTCTTTTGAAATTGTTGTGAAAGAAATTTTCTCGGAAACTTGTTTCTGTGATTTACAATTGCTGAGGATTATGTGCAATTTCTTTTATCAGTTACATTTTATGTCAACTTTAATGTAGGTTTATCACACACTTATAGTAAATTACTAACACATTTTTCTTTGACAATACTTTTTGTGGGATGATCAAAATATACTGAAACATAAAAGAAACTAATCACCTGTTGTCATTTCATCTAATTTCAAATCTAATATCGAATAAATTTTGACATAACAATATGACCTATATGCAAAAGCTTCTTAAGGCTGTAGATGTGTCCATGATGCCTCATAATGTATCTTGTTTGTATTTTGGCACCTACACGATATGATATTGGTTATTCCTTTGATGATTTTAATATATTGAAATATTATTTGCAACTCCAATGATAATATTTATTTGTTCTTATTTGCTTCAATTATAGATGCAAGTATATGGGACTCTATACTTGGCCTTAGTGTTTAACAACCAAAGAATCATTTAGCCAAACAAGGTTTACTTGGTGCTATAGATAAAGTGATTTTTCTATTTATTATTATTTGAGTGTTTATAGATTTATACTAGATATCATGATTCAATATATTATCTGTGCAAAATCTCTATTTTCCCCATATCCCCCCTCCCCTCCCCTTTTATTAGCTTTATATGACATATCAAGAATATAATGTGCCTATTCTTGACAATGAAAAGGTGGTTTAGAAAATTTTCAAAAGGGAGATGGACAATAAAGGTGAAACTTAATTAGTTTCCTAGAGAGTTTTGCATTATTTATTTTTTGACATTTTAATATGTCTTGGTCCACCATTTCATCAGTTTCTTTTTTTAGTATTATTTTTCTATATTTAAATCTCTAGTTAATATTTTCATATACTTTGTAGAATGTAGAAGTTGTTGTAGAATCGTACTATGTCATGATGAGTGCAAGGTAAGATAGTTCTCTCTTTCTTTAAAATAAATTAACGAATGATGCTTATGAATTATGATAATGCGTGATACACTTGTTTTCTTAACTTAGTTTAAAGTAGTTGTTTTAAATGCATAGTTGATTTTAAACACATATTTGCAATTAGATATAAAATTATTACAACTCAATAACAACATAATACAACTAAAACAATGAAAGAAAGAACAATCTAGATCTTTTGTTCTTCTTTCTTCTATCCTTTGAAATTGTTGTTAAAGAACTTTGCTTGGAAACTTGTTTCTGTGATTTTCAATAGCTGAGGATTATGTGCATTTGATTCCTTTATTTTCCAAATATGAAACCTTTAAAATTTAAAAATGTAACATCTCTCTATTCGAAAGAACTAGAAAGAAGTTAAAAATTGGAAATGATCATTTTTGGAAAGGATATAAAAATCTGGAAATTTGTTAAGTGTGTTAAGATTGAGTTTTTGGTCAACTTCAAACGACCATAACTGCTAGCTCAGGATGCGTTAGGTGTGATTCCATGTATTGTAGGAAATATCTTTGAATAATCTTTTCAACGCCTCCAAGTTTGCACGATTCAGAGTTTGTATGCGTGAGCTATGCGCATTGGAAGTTTGGTTGTTCAAATAGGGAAAGTCCAATCCGGATTTTGGAACGGTATTTTAGTCTTTTCCTTTCCCAATTGTTTTAGTTCGTTTTTAGGAGTTTAATTGGGGTAAAATCATATTTTAGTCAGTTTAGAAAACTTGAAGTTCACGCTAGGGCTTGGAGAAAAGAGAAAAAGGGAGAAAGGAGAAGAAAGTTCAAGATTAGTCGATTTCTTGGAGATTTGCGTGTGGATTTCATCAAGGGGTGATCCCTACGAGATATGTGAGATCACATAATGTTTGGTTAGTTCACCCACGCACTAATCGTGATTCAATTTAGAAAAGTTATATTGATTTGAAAGTAAATACTATGAGTTCTTGATGAAATTAGTTTGAAATCTTGTGGGTTCTTGTTGTTGAAGTTTCTTGCGATTGATTCATGTATTTAGGTGTGAATTCGAGTCAAATCTTTCATATACTGAGGGTTTAGTCAATTCTAAGTGTTTGGGGAAAGAACCAAGTGAAGTTAGAGGGTTTAGAGATGAAAAACGAGGAAGAAAAGTCGGGGAGCACCTTAGGAGGGTCCTGGGGCGTCGCCACTCTCAGATCCCCAAGAAGAGATATTTGAATTTTGACCTCTGGGGCGCCGTGCCAGCCAGAGCTCCCCAAGTCACTCTCAAAATTTTGAGGGCTGGCGCCGCGTGCATCTTAGAGCGCCAAGGACGCCAATTCTTCTACTCTTCCCCCATCTTTTCGTACTAGTTACTTAGCAATGTACCTATGTTTTCTAGTTGATTCCAACACTCTTAGGTACATATAAACATCATGAAATCATCCATAAACATGAGATCATGAACCTTGAATCCATACTTCAATTCAAGGAAAGTTAAGAGTCAAGTCTAGAAGTTAAGAAGCAAGTCAAGAGAAGTTTTTAAAGTTTTCAAAAGTCTTTCGCAAACGTTTTAACTTTGTTTTAAGACTTAAGTTCAAGTTAAGCAAAGAGTAAATATTTGAAGTTCGTTTCTTCAAAGAAGTATATGGGACTATGTATTCCCAAAGAGTTTAAAATGTTTTCACAATTGAGAAAGAAAGGGAACATCGATTCCAAGAGAGCTTTTAAGCTAAGTTTTGAGTAATTATCTCAAACCAAAGAAAGAAGTTTTATTTTTAAACATATGAGCTAAGCATATTTTTAGGAGTAGTATTAAGCACCGAGATGGGGATGTGCGTTCATATTAACTCAAGTCTCCATAAACCATATAGTCATCATAGGTAGTAAAGGATCATACTTTTTAGATGACTCCTTAAGTGCTTTTTAGCATAGATGACGGCAAAGTATAGGACAGTTCTGGCACTGTGGGCAAGACGTTGTATCACCACTTAGGCTCATAGTGGTGGTTGTCGATTAGAGAATCTCCTACAGAAACTATATTACTTTATTATACAAGTACATTTGAGTTTGCTATTGCATTTCTTTAATGAACTAAGTTGTTTTCTACTATTTTAAAAAGTTTTCTGTGTATTGCATGTGTTTTATTGCTTTATATTGGTTTAAGTTATTCAGGAGTTGAGTAAAGCCAAGGTAAGTGTTTCTTTCAGATTCTTTTCAAGCCTATGTTATGTTTAGCTTTCCAACTCGCATACTGAAACGCTCAAATTACACTTTCCTTAAGAAGCATAAGCGATCGTTATCAAGTAAAAAACCCAACTTGTAGGTTGGGGTCGATCCCACGAGGAAAATGGTTTAGACTTTACAAAACGAACAATTATATTCAATTAGTCAAATTACTTCCAGAAGCAAGTAATTAAAAGGGGGGGGGGGGGTTTGTGAAACAAATTGTAAGAATTCAATAAATAATCAGTAATCAAAAGTCAATTTTGGTTGTTATCAAGATGAGAGAAATAACTAGGGTATACGTGTTCCCCACAAGCTCATAACGCAGTATTCCTAGTAATAGCAATCCTTTCCTAGTGCACTACATGCAAAGTGATAAGTTAGGTATCTCTAAATCCTTGGTCCGGCATCTAGAGAATTTCACCCCGCACCTTGGTTTGGCTACGTGTGTATAATTTACTAACCCTTACTTTTACCTCATATTACCCATTATAATCGATGTTTGGCTTAGTTATTACTTCGCACCAATTGACACTAGCCTATTAGATAGTATCACACTAAATCTATGTTGATAATTTTTTTCTTGTTGATTACCTCCTTGATCCGGCAAGTAGCAACAAGGCGAGTTTTAACGTTTGCAACCGCTAAAAAGACTTCTAAACGAAAGAATTATCAATGCATGCACCACACTATTAAAGAATTGCTTGTTTACTATTCATACTTTGTTAATCGCTCATGATTCTCACAACACTAGTTCTGGAGTTTAGTTACCCATAATCATATGAACACAATTCATTGTTTTAGATGAAAGAATTATGAACCTACGTAAGAAGAACAATAAACCCAGAAATTCAACTTGAATTGCAACACAAAAATCTTCAAAATGAACTTAGGAAATTAAAAATTTCTAAAGTTGCAAGTTAATCTCCCAAGTCAAGAACTAGAATAGAACAATAATGTCTAAGCCCCAAAAACGAGGTTTACATGCCCTATTTATAGAAAACAAGTCTTAAATTAAAAGGGAAACAAAATAAGAAAAGTTTGTTACAGGCATGCACCTTTATTCCATGAGACTGACTTACGGACCGTCAGTGGATCTACGGTCCGTGAGTCCTTTCCGTCAGCCAAGACTTAGAAAATATTCCAGCTTCCAAAAATCAGCTTCTCTGAAACAAACGATGGAACTGCAGTACGGACCGTAGATAGATCTAAGGTCCATCAGTCCCTCTCCGTAGCTCCACACTTAGACTCTTCAAAAATCAGGTACTGGAACACCCTCACAGTATCAATCTACGGATCGACAGTACGGTCCGTAGATCAATCTACGGACTGTCAATGGTCACCGTGGTTCCACACTTGGTCAGATTTCCCTGATTTGCCTTCCATGCCTTAGCTACTGATCTACGACCACTATCTACGGAGCGTCAATGGACCTATGGTCAATAGATCACCTCCGTAGATTCCCTTTTTTGCATTTCTTTTAGCTGTCTCTTTAATTTCGCGCCTGAACATATTTTCTGCAAAATATGATAAAAACACATAAAAACCAATACAAAAAGGCCCTAGACACACACAACTTGTAAGTGAAATGTATTAGAAATACCGTAAACTCACGGTATATCAACACCCTCAACTTAAATTAGTT